>VZTX01018986.1:330202-359563 GCA_013400915.1 Pardalotus punctatus
TTCCCACAACAAAATGTTTTAAAAAAAAAAAAAAAAAAAGGAATGTCACCCTTTCAGCTATTGTTCCTTCAGTTCCCAGAAGTAAGGCTCAGGCTTTCCTGATGAGCTGCTGAGCCAATGCACAACCAGGAATTCAGGCAGGGAATCTCACAGGGCAAAAGTCACAACCATCACAGAAGTGTTAGACAGACAGTGAACCTCATCTCCACAGTCAGTAAAGATGTCTACAGACTGCTTCACATCTAGAATGGCTCAAACTATACCTGTCTGTATATCTATCTCTGTCCATCTACCTGGCCCCCAAGTGTGCAGACTCATTCTTACATGCACACAACCCAAAATCATATATTCTTAAATCACAGAACTATGGAATAATGTAGGCTGAAAAAAAACTCCACCACTAACTCCAAAGCTACATCACACACGCAATTCGCATTGATTTTCCTATAAACTGCAAAGGAAGACAAAAGAAACACTGTTATTTCAACTGAGAAACAGTTCAGAAAACACTGAAATTATTTAGCTGCGTGTGTCACATAAGACATGATTCAAGTCTTTGTTCAAACAATGAAGAATATTATCAAATGGCTTGTATTGCACATTAAACCTGGCTCCTTACAACTTGTGGCATGAGAGCTGCCCCTGAACTTACAGGGTTTGTGTCAATTATCCCACTCTGCATGGAAATATCTGAAGTACACATCCAATAGACATCCCATGTCCAGTGCCATATCAGCTCAGACATCATCAAAAGTACCAAATTTTGTTTGACAGGCTTACGAACACCAACCCTACTTCTGCCAAACACAAATAATGCATTAAAAGCAGATGTGTCTGCAGAATTTTGCTTCTACTTAGACACATTTGTTTCATTCACTGCATTGAGCATGTGCAATATCAACTTTATCCAAGGTGCATGCTGGAGAACCACAGTATCTCCAAGATGTGTTTATCCATCAATTTGGAGAGAGTTGTCTAAAATAAACAGCTGGGCCATTATGTTTGTCTACATAACAAGCTTACATTATACAGTTCAAAATAATAGCTTTGATGGAATTTAAATCCCTGTAGAGAAAGGCACTATTTAGCCACAAACTTACAACTGAGCGTTAAGCCAAAAAAGACGTATATGCACAGATATTTTAGACCAGAAAAGATCATTTTCATCTGCATACATAAGCAAGGAAATTCAATTCTGATTTCTGTATCAAGCCTGTAACTCCTCCCTGAATTACTTATTTTAGAAAGTTAGTCTTGACTTTAATAGAGACAACTTGGGTCTTAGAAGATACTTCAATTAATTCTTTTCACTGTTAGAAATGTTTCCAATTTCAATTGTTATTTTATTTGCACTTTCAATATTTTGATTTCCAATACATTTTGTTGCATGATGCCTTCTAGGATTAATGACTCTGCTCAGGTACCAACATTCACAGAGTTGTTTTCACTCATGGTGTATAATACCGATTTGATTTTGGATAGCACCCTTCATTCAAATGTCTCAAAAAATCCTCATGACTGTATAAGAGTGGCAAACTTCCTATAGAAATATCCCCATTTTGCATCCATGCAAACGGAAGGAAAAGACACTAAAGATCATATTCTCCAAAAGGATGAAAATAACATGGCAACAAGGTATCTATGCATTTCTGGGAAGAAAGGGTCAGACAAGCTCTCCAAAGTCACAGGCCAACTCTGGAAAAGCCAGGAACAAATCCCTCATCATGAAGATTCTTATGCCTGTGCTTCCACAACAAGACCATTACAATTTGAACATATTATTTCTAGATGCTGTTATATAAAGTTCAGGTGTACAAGTCTGCATTTCAAACAGCTCAGAAATACACTGCAGATTTAACACTGATGTTTCAATTACAGCAACAGTACAAACTGCCCAGCACAGGAATATAACAGCTTTTACACCACTTAAGCAAATGGCTGATCTTACCCCTTTCCACACAATGAGACACTTTAAGCCTAATGAATCACAAACACCAATATTCACAGCAAGCCCAAATTTGCCTTGGCAGTTGCTGAAACTCTGACCTATGGCAGAGAAAATGAAGACCTCAGCCTGGCAGTTCAGTCCCCAGTGGCTTTGTGTCAATGGACACGTGCACACTCAGTCGCTTCTTTTCACATCTGAACCTGGGAGGAAGGTTTTTTTCTGGATCAATGAATACTGCTGAGTAGATGAAAGAACTTAATAGGTTTTCTCCAAAATGCAGCCAATAGCTATCAGAGTGTATTTTGAGAGGAGCATTATTAGGCATAGACCTCTCACTCTCACCGCCTTATGTCATATGAAGCAGCAGGTCAGATCACAGAAAATCAGTGTTACCAACCCCAACAAATGGGGTCGTAAAAACCCTAAGGAAGAAATTAAATTCTCAACACATCTATATAACCTTTCTTACAACTCAAATCTTAACTGCTCAAGCACACTGGGATGTAATGGTCACTGAAATTTTGCTACTATTTTTGAAATGAGGCATATGGGCTTTCATGAATGGCCATTATTTTTTGAAGAATGAACACGTGAGCTCCGGAAATTTACTGGCCACAGAAAGTATTCCATACCTGTGTAAGGCATTTCAAAAAGCTCTTTCTAAAAGTTCTCTTAAGAGTGTTTCTCCTGGACTATAATAGGTTTGAATAACACTAATAAGAAAACTAAATAACTTTGCAATATCTTGATTAAGTAACCTATCATATGCTTTCATAATATTCTATTACAATAAAAGAAATTAGATGGAAAAAATCTCTCCACTTCCAAAGTTCATTCTACTTCAGGCATGTTACACATATTATTTGGAATTCAGAACACAAGTATTTTAAAATCCAGCTGATAAAAGTGCATGTTCCAGGACATTAATACAACAACAACAACAAAATACCACCTTAACATGGCTCAGATTAACTAGAATGTCTTCTTTGCAGAAAGCACATTCTGGACGGGTTTGGGGATTTTCCAGGATGGCAGCTTATTAGCAGAAACGGATTGTCATGGCTTTGAACTAGAACACTTCTAGCTGCTGAGATCTGTTTTGGCTCACTTGTGTAATAAAGGCATAATTCACAGAAAACATTTTTGACATTTTTGGGCCATGTAAGAACCAGCACTATGGCCATGACTACCTAACATACTGAATGAAATCCAAATCTTGCTGAAATACGTAAGAATTTTGCCTTTGACTTCACACAGGCAGGATCGCAAGATACTACCAGAGCAACAGTAACCAAACAAGAAATATTCAATCTTTTTACAGCGTTCTTGAGTTCACAGCAGGAAAAGACAGTCTGTAAGATCTTACTTTCCACCATTTTTGTGGCATATAATAAAACTTCCATTAAAATTGAAGATTTATGCTGATGCAAAATATAACAATAGCAGAGAATCCAAATTCTTATGCCTTTGCTGACCTGTTGAATTTATACAACTCTAAAAATTAGCTTTGAAGGAGTCATTCAGTGGTCCAGTATGCAGTTCCTAGCTGTGTGCACATTAGATATAAGCAAATCTAAATTACCATTTGATTCCTGAAGAACCTGCTGCTCTGATGTAGGAAAAAGCAAAACAGGAGAAGTGAAGCAAAGGACAAGAGGATGGATCTCGTACACTACAAACAAAGAAAGGAGAGAGCATTACATGGACACAAAAAAACCTGAAGGATTTAAAGGATTATTTCACAGAGGAACGGAGTAAGTCAGCAATTATCACACCTTACATACAACAACATGTCCATGAGATTCTTACATGTTTTACTACACTCTGGTATCTTGTCTACATCTATATAATAGAGGAATGGCTTGGGTTCACATCATAAAGTAGGGTTACAGCATTAAGGTGCTTCTTCAGCTATTCTTTGAAGCAAACAACAAAAGCAGAGCTTACAAGCTTGCACACTAAGCAAATCCACTACCCAACTTTATTTTTTTAACAAAGAGAGGAGCAATAGTTGCACAAACTCCCCACTCTTGTCCCAAGATTTTTATATATATATATATGTGTGTGTATATATATATGTGTATATATACACACATACACATATACATACACACTCATATAGGGAAAATGCAGATTTGCTTGAGAAAAACAAAAAATTGCTGTCATATCAGCCAGAAGAGCCACACTGGAATCAGACAAATGTTCAAATAATGCAATATTAGCTTGTCTACATAGCCATGCTTTTTCCACGCTCCTTCTTCAAGAGCTATCCAGACCGAATGCGGAGAGTTGCACACTCTAAATAGGAAGTCTGTCTCTGTAAAAACAAACAAAAGCCATACCAAGAATGAGCAATAAAAAAGTTTTACAACAAATTATCCTGAAAACTAAAACACAAGCCAAATATAAAATTATTAACAGAAGCCATTCATCGACTTCAATTTTATCATTCTCCCAAAGTTGTAACATGAAGTCATATAATCTTTTGGGTTTTGATGAAATCCAGGATAATTTCTTTGTCTGTTTTTCAGATCTCTGCTGCAGCTCATATTTTCTGTTTTTACAGTTTGATCATGATGACTGATAATCCTTCTGAAAAATCTGTTTAAAGCAAGTTATGCTCAGCAACAGTCATCCTCTAGCTTTTGCACACAGCTTGTTTAATCACAGCCACATGGTTTTACTCGTGATGTACATGAAAGTGATCTTCAATGCTTTTTCAGCCATTTCTATTGTTTTGACCAAATCTCAAATTCTATTTTTTAAGGAAAACCTCACTGCATCTAAAACAGTAAAGAATGTTTAAAGTAGGATCTGTAGATGTCTTCTGTCTCATCCTCTCATTGATGTTTCTGTCTGAGAAGGCAATTTCCTATCATGATGGGATTTTAGGCACAGGAATTATTAAAACCTGCCCAGCACCTTAACTTCAAGGTCCATATGATTATATGCTCAAAATCTCAGCTTTAGAAAAAACAAACTGCCTCAAGATCTAGATAAAAAATCTTGAGAACCTGGAAATCTCATGCTTATCTTAGCAACCTCTGTGAATACCTGTTCCTGCAGACCCTCTGTCTACCTTCCACACTGCGAACCATCATATGGCTGGAACATCCCCCCAGGATACACAACCCACAGCACATCACATTACTCAGTACATCACAGTCTAAAAGGCAGAAATATGGTGAAAAGGGAGACAAGAAGCAGTACAAACACGCATATGACCACGCCAAGGACAATCTTTCAGAGCAATGCAGTTGTTGAACAGAAGCTTTTGAACAGAGTGTTTGCAGAGAGTTCTAAAGCTACAAACCTCTGGAGAACAGCAGGCACAACAGATCAGACCCCTTTTCTAGGGCCCTTTAACTCCTCTATGTCAAAGCCTCTGCTGTCACGGCTGAAGACCTGAGTGTTATTCCTACCATGTTTTTTCTCTTCTAAATTGCTAGCCTTGGCAAATGCCAACACCTGACCTCATCATTCCTTGCGGATTTACTGAAAGACAAGAAGGAAAACAGCGTTATGATATTAATGCCACACATACTTCTAGCCACACTACATAAGACCCACTTCTTCCTGTTACTCAGGTAAGAGCCTCCCTACTACTTGACTAAGATATTTGCAAAAATTATAGTCTTGCTGCTATAGAATAATTGATGTTTGTGGTTGTTGTTGTACTACTGACCTATCTATCTACCTTCTGCCTTCATAATATGACATTCACAGTCCTGCAATTGTCAAGGAGTGAGAATTTACCTACAGTTGTTTACCTACAATTTTTTACAATTTTTTTAATTCTGTCAGTTTGTGTGAGCTTTCTGCTACAGCACACAACTACTGAATGCCTGTAACTGAATCAAACATAGGTGATTAAGCATAATGAGAGCATTAATATAAAGCAATCAAAGAACCCACATAATAAGCATTACCCAGACCTCCAAGTTTCCAGCCTAACCTGAGAAGCCCCAAGCCTCTGAATCCTAGAAGAGTTTCAGCCACATACTTTTGAAAATATGGGTATTCCCAAGCACAGTCTCACTGTTGGAAGGGCAATATTCTCAACTAACTTCAGAGCACATGATTCTTCAGGAAAATCTTCCAATCCAAATTTCCATAGCATCAGCGCCTTCTCCAATAGCCTTCTTGATTCCAAACTGGTTTAACTAGACTCTCTCACTTTCTCCATCTGAATTCGTGCTCTGCTGTAGCAGTTCTGTGTTTTCCTTTTTCCTCCCCATTTCCCCAGTAAACACTTCTGCAACTGTGAGAATAGCTAGATTAGGAAAGAAGGTTCCAAATTGAATTCTGAAGCCCATCTCCAGTCACAAGGTTTAACAAAGGCATATTTAACCTGAGGGTGATGCTGATACTGGCTTCTTAAGGAGTTTCCAGCAATGTGTTAGGCCTGTTTCCAAAGCACTCAATATTCTTAGCTGAAAATTACCTCCTAAGCACAAACCTGAAAACCAACTGATTGACAAAAGATTGACAAACCTTACTCAAAATTAAATTTTGTCTAGTAACAACTAGAATATTCTATAAAAGAGATAAAGAGTTTTCCCTGAGTCTAGGTCTAAACTCTGGAAGGAAGGACTGAAGAAACTAAGGATCACACAGACCATTTTCTGCTCCACATTCTCCCTTTGGAGTTTGCCTTCCCTTAACACAGGGTAAATATTTGGTAACATGCACACTGACAAAAATGGTTGTAAAAGAAAAGATTAAGTACTCTCAAAATTCTTTGGAGAAAGTAGGAAAAACTACAACCATCACATGTCATGAAGTCATAGAATCACTTACATTGGAAAATACCTCAGACATCATGAGTCCAACCATTACCTTAGCACTGATTTCCAAGTCCACCACTAAACCATGTCTCTACATGCCACATCTTCATGCTTTTTAAGTTCCTCCAGGGATGGTGACTCAACCACTTCCCTTGGCAGCCTGTTACAATGCTTGACAACCCTTTCAGTGGAGAATATTTTCCTAACCTATAATCACGCACTTGCATGCCATAAAAGCTGCACAACAGAACATTAACAGAAAGCTATACTACTTCATCTGGGCCCAGCCTCTCATAGTCTAATTCTGATTCTGTGATAATCTTTCTCACCTCTTTTACAGGAACTATATCCTGTATGTCATGCTATCTAGTCATAATATCCGAATTTCACACAGAAAAATCAACCAACCAAACACCAATCTACCTGAATTTAAAAGTTCACAAGATTAAGAACTTAAACACAAAAAAAACCTACAGTCTCAGCTATAACCTCTTTTCATTACCATTTCAACTGTACAGCCAGTAAGACAATAAAAAAATTACAAACTGGCGTTTTGCAAAACACAACATTGCTTGTCCTTAACCAGTAAACACTTCTGTGTGTAATTTAATTGGTTTGCATACTGGTTGCAAGCTTGGATTGGATTTGTGTCTTTCTAATATAATATAGTCTACTGAACTATGTTCCAGCAATATATGCAGATATTCCACCTTGGGCACCAGTTAATGAGGCCACATCCTAGGAGAATAATATTGAATTAGCAAAAGAATGGCAATAAATTCAGAATAGGCGTCTGCAAAGTAATTTGAGAAGAAATGTCTTCCTGGCAAAGAGCAAAGCAAATACTTTGTAGGGGTCATAGGAAGGGTTTGGGGAAAGCACTTTGGCACTGAATTAATGCAAAGTGATTCTACTGCTCTAAAGTCTATAAACTGTATTAATATGCAAGACAGTACTTCCCAAGAAGAGTCTGGTAGGCCTCTGGATGTTTATTATTAATATCTGCCAGCCATTTTTGTATGGGCTATTATTACCAGGCAAATAATTATGTCATTAAGGAACTGCCAGCTAGAGGTTTATTTTGTGCGCAAGTTTTGTGCTTGTTTGATAAATCTCTTGTAATCCATTTGAGAGCATGGCTGTAGTATCAGTCAGGTTGGAAGGGACTACAGAGGGTCATCTGGTCCAACCTCCTTTCTCAAGCCAGGATTATGCTAGAGAGCATGGCATAGGATTGTGTCCAGACTGTTCTTCAATATCTCCAGCAGGGGAGACTGAACACTCTCTCTGGGCAAGCTGTTCCAGTGCACAGTAAATAAGTTCTTTCTCACATTCAGATGGAACTTCCTGTGCATCAGTTTCTGCCATTGTCTCTTGTCCTAGTGGTTTGCACCACCAAGCAGAGCCCAGCTCCATCCTCCTGGCACCCCCCTTTAGATATTTATACACATGGATGAAGTCCCCAGCCAGTCATCTCTTCTTGAGGCTGAACAGACCCATGTCCCTCAGCCTTTAACCCTGAGAGAGATGCTCCAGTTCCCCAGTAATCCTCATAGCCCTCCACTAGACCCAGTCCAGGAGATCCATGTCTCTCTTGTACTGATGAGCCCAGAGCTGGACACAGCACTCCAATGAGGCCTCACTAGGGCTGAGTAGAGGGGCAGGATCACGTCACTTGTCCGGCTGGCAGTGCTTTCTAATGCAGCCCAGGATTCTGTTGGCCTTCTTTGCCACAAGGTGGCCACGTTCTTGGTGTCCCAGTATGTTCCATGAATTCCACAAATTTTGTGCATCCAAACATAACGTTCCAAATTCCATTTCCCATATTACCAAAGTTACTACTTGATAGCAAACTGACATCAGATTTCTTTTAACATAATTGGAGCAGACAGTGTCTTCCAAATATAGTTTTTAACATACTACTTCTATTTATAATCTGTGTGTATCAGGATCATTGCAGTAATATTGTTTTGGCTCAGAGGGAAAAACATTCTAACAGGTCATGGATCTCGTGCTCAGTACTGGCTGGTATCCCCAGGCACAGGCCCAGGTAGTGGGACCACTGTGTCTCTTTGCCATTAACACAAGGATGCCAGGGACATTTGTGGTCGAGGTCAGCTAGCACCCTCTCAGACACTTAGCTGGTTCAGTCCAGAAGCTCTTTCCAAACAGTCACTTTGGATGTGATCGTCTGAAAGACAGTTTAGCACCCACACAGAGCCAGATCACTCTGGCTGACCTCATGGCCAGAAAACAAGTCTTGGCTTCATTAGTTTCTTAACACAGATACAGCAAAAACATATCAGAAAGAAAAATCTGTATAAGTATGGTAGCTAAGTATTCATGATAAATACCAGTTAATTATCCACTCTTTGAAGGATGTCCCTGTTGTGCTTATTGTGCTCACTGGTCTTCTATGAGACAATGACAAATTACATGGATTAACACAGTGATAACTTTTGGGTTCAGAGTATTAGTCTGCTTGCAAATGAAAACAACAGTTCACCTAGCTTTCAAATACTTCAAAATGCAGTTTCTATCTTTGTAAGGAAACTATCCTTCCTAGCTCCCTTTGCTTTCATATGTCTGTTAGAAATGATTTACTTACAGTGTATCTTCTGGAAGAAGTGTTTAACATCATTTTTGCAGATCATTTTGCTTCAACACACAACAAAGACAGTTCATTTAAAATGCATCTCAGGGAGATAAGAATTAATCTCTTCATTTTCCAGTCTGGTTTCCCTGAGATGCTTCAAAAAATAAATACCACCGCATCTTTTATTCTTACTATTATCTTCATTATTTGAGTTTCTTTTCATTAATAACACTGGATGTAGCATCACTTTTCTTTAGAAATGCAACTTACTATATTTCATCCTCTTCCTGCTGTCACATTTTTTCTGTTTTTAATATTTCTGTTTTGTCTTTTGCTCCTTTTTCCACTTTCCCTTCTCTCTCCCCTGCTTTCTTCCTTGTTGTTTTTGGGGGGTTTTTTTGTCTGTTTTCTGTCATTTAACTTCTCCTTCCTACAGAAATAATAGTCACACCTCTGGTGAAACCAGCCAACTGTTAAATACATAATCATTTATAGCAAGCAGCACATCTCTGCCAAGTCTCAGACACTGTATCAGGTTTATTCAGTTGACCCCACCACAACATCCATGTCTCTAGAAAGCACAGTTGCAGCGTGCATCCCTTTTTCCAAGCAGTGGTCTGTCTCACACCTTATGCACCAAGTTTGTCTAGCAGAAGATCATGCAAAAGACAGAAGCTATAGCAGCTGTCAAGTACACCCTGTGTGCTCCAAGGAACAGTCCTTGGGAAAGCTTTTTTGTGGCAGCAAAATGCTGCCCCAACAGATGAGGCTCCTTTCATCCCTCTCTATGAAGGAATATGTCAACTGTACATCTCACATGTACATCACATATGCAATGTGCCTTTGTTACTTTGAATTATCCAGAGGAGGGAGAAAATGCCGGGATTTTGAACAACAAATTTACACTAGATGCATGGACAAGTAATAGGACTTTTTTTTTCATTTAATACATAGCAAAATGGAAGTGATAAAATTAACAAGATACAAACTCATTCTTCAACAATGTGCAACTGATTACAGAGAAGCAGAGCAATTTATTCAGACACATTCAGATGGAGAATGTGAAAAAAACCCTATATTCCTGTTACCACTATGACACCAAATTCAACATAGTGACATTTATAACAGGCTTCTAATTAATGTGCTTTCATGGTGGCTTAAATTGACAGAAATTAAAATTACTTTTGGAATTCTGCCCTTTACTGGAAAAAAGTAGTGGGACTACTATTGAAAAAGCTCTAAAAAACTTGGTTTGATATCATATCCACTCTCTGAGCTAATGCTACAGATTCACAGGTATCCAAGAACAAACCTCTCTAAAGAATTAAGTGAAACTAACCAAGTGCCAGAACTCATAGGCTATTAGCACCCAACTGTATCAATGTTTCATTGAAAATGTCCTTCCCATTTCAGAGCCAGCATGAGATAAAGTATGTAGTTTCAACTACCTCAAATTTTAGCACTTTTGTCAATAGGTTTTAAAACCATAATGCTGGGATTATCAGTCAAACTATATCTGTGAAATAGCAACTAGAAAAAGCAAATTCATACAAAAAGGCATTTTTCCTCTTCCCTTATACTTCTTTGTTTTTAAACTAATTCCTATGAAAACTAACCTATGCTAATTTTACATCTCTCATTATTTTTAAAATCTGATTTATTCTTGTATATATCTAAAGCATTCTTCATTGAAGTGACAAAATCCTGTTTTTTCTGATTCACTAAGAGCTTCATCATTCAGCTTAGTGGGGAAAAATTAAAAGATAATGTAGAGAAATATCTCCTTTGTTTCTACTTATTTTAATTGGAGGAAAATGGTCAAACTTCCAACAAAATGAACAACTGACAAAAATTCCAGTAGTATATAAACAACAAGATGTTGATATAGACATACAAAAGACAGTAAAGTGAAAACCATTTACATTTCACAGAAGACTTCTCAGAACCTTCAGACAAAAAAAGTAGTTCATTGCTTTATTTTCCACAAGTCTGTTTTTCGTGAAAATTTCTGCTATATCATTACATCTCATTTGCAATTCTCCTTAGATGCTTAGTTTTGGTTAGGTGGCCTTGCACCACCCTGTCACACTTTTTTAGGTACTAAAACATGCAGAAAGAAGAGCAATAACTTTCCCCGACTAGAAACACAGATGGACAGAGGAAACGACTGAGGATAAACATCCTTCTTTCTCAGGTCTTCTGGACACAGAATAATTTTAAAACAATCAAGTGCTCTTTTTAGTACGTCAGCAAAAGACTAAAGAAAACTGAGTGACACAAACATGTTCTGCTACTGCTGCAGATAAAAGGATCCACATAGCTCTGTACTACAGGTTATCCATCCCACTTGGCTAGTTGTGCAAAAAAAGAAAAATTTGATTTTAAGAAAAGGCATCTATGAATCATATAGTTTAAAATCACTGATCCTGTAAGAAAGTTCAGGAAGGAAAACATAATTTCATTTATACTAAGAGGCCAATATAATGTCAGTATTCCAGTACTAAGTTCTGTCATCAGATCACTTGGGCTGCCTCTGGCAAGATTCAGCTATTTGAAGAGCAGCTACATGTATACATATACTTAGTACTAAACTGTCCATGGAAATGGTTAATAACGGAATAGAGTAACCACATCTTGCTTTAGAGTTAGGCTGAAGCCTCAGCATGAAAGTTCAGAACAGTGCTTATTCTCACACACTCCACAAATGGTGGATGCGGAGGAGCTAGTAGAACTAGTGGGTAGAATAACAGCTGTGTAAAACATCTGCTCGGTAGTTTAATTCACTGATGTTGTCACCATTTCACCCTTCCATGAAACCAACAGTCCACTTAATGCACACAATCACTGGGTAAGCAAGTTCTTATGTTTTACCCAGTAAAGAAGAAAACCAGAAACTTTTCCCTACAGGATTTTTATTGTACAACTAAAGCACTAACTAAAACTAGAACACTAACTCAAGCACTGCCTGCAATTTCCAGTTCCTTCTAGTGTGCTTGGAGAGTGTAAAATATGTATCAAACTTCTCAAAGAAGATTTTTAACTCCTTAACTCAAAGGCAGTTATCAGCACAGGAAGCAATACAAAGATTCTGCTGATAGATGGGCATTCAAGAATGGACCTCCCTAAATCCTGACAGTAAGGGATTTCTTCCCACATCCATCATAACGCAGCATCAGAATTTTTAACAGGGTTTCAGATAATAGATTGAAGTCTTCTTAAAGACTTAAAGCTTTTCCATAGAACTCTAGTACAAATGTTATCTAATAGAGTATTCTACCTGGTTTTCAGCTGCCTTTCCAGAAGTATTCCCCTTAGACTGCTTACCAGCCTCATACAGAGGTCTGAAGCACCTTAAGGTGTTTAAACTGGCACAATATGCCTACGTCTTCATGTTTTACATGTTTTCCTACATTACTCTCCTATCCTGCACACTAGAAAATGATTTGCGACTGCCCCTTTGTTCCAGTACCATGAGATGAAACATTAGATTAAAAGTAGATTAAAAGTAACTGATCTGTTTATAAAGCATAATGGCTTCAAATCAAATCATCACTAGCTAGGACACAAAGTTTGCCTTCTACTACATTCTCTACTACTATTACAGACAAGACTGTCAGGATTCTATTGTTAATTAAAAATAAAAAGGAAACTATTAATGAAAACAGATTTCATATGTTTTATATTATAACTTTGTCTGGTTTCACTAATTTTAGTGAGACTTTCTGCTGATTTTCAGCATTTCAGATTTCTGGCTCCTAAAATATACTGAACAAAACACAAGATGTGGCAGTCTTCTCCTGCTGTTCCACTGATGAACTTTACTCCCTAACCAATTTCCATTTTGCATTTTCCCCTTTGGCCCCCAAGAGGTGAGAGCCAACAGGGAATATACAGCCCATGAGATGTGGCTGAAGTGAGCCCCTGCACATGGCACAGATATTTTGTGTTCCAGGCTCAGCATTCAAGGAAGTGGAGGCAGAACACACAGAGAGGGCTGGTTCCAGGGAAGGTCCAGTAGTGCAGTTAAGATAGTGAAGTTTCACTGAAGTTACCAGGACCTATCGCCCCGTGCAATGAATGCAGACCTCGGGTGATCATTAAGGATGGAAGCTGGAACTACATACATGCTTGAGAGTGAGCATACATTTCAGTACTTTGTCAGAGAAGGGCTTGCTTAGTCCATACTTCACAGGATTAGATTCAAACAGCCCACTTTTCATAATCTGATTACAGGGCTTCCATAAAAATCAATTCCAGCAAGGTTATATTGGGCAAAACCATTTTTGTACATAGAAAAAAATAATTCTAATATGCTGAATGCTTGCATCAGTAGCTCAACTTTCATTTGCATCATTGCTGCAATCCAACTAAGAAGCAACAAATAAAATGTTTCTATGCCAACAAAATATGAATTATATATTATTTTGTTTTCCAATTTACTAGTTAACTACCTCATATCTTTTCCCATGAGGTGGTTTTTCTGTTCTCAGGACAAAAAAATCTAATTGTAACTCATGTTTTGAATTACTAAAAATTATCTTACAATTACCTTCTAACAAGTATTTAGCTAGAAGTACATTTCCTGGCAACAGAAGTACACTAAATCATTCCAAACTTGAATGACCCTTTAGCTTCATCATTAAGGCACTGAAGTTACATTCAATGGAAACATAATTTTCTGATTTAAATGTAAGGGTTTTTTCACACTTTCTACAAAGCAGCACCAAAACTACTAAATAAATAAATAAATAAATGCACTGTTTCTTCCTATCTGGACACTTGGTTTCCATCATATGGATTGTATGCACCATCCACTTAGAGAAAAATAACAGAATAGTGGCTAGTGCATTGATCTAGCGGTAAGGTAAGCCAGAAAAAAAACACCTTTGCTGAGAGAATTTTATTTAACAATATAGTACTCATGTCCTAAGAGCATTATGAAGTGCAAGTCCACTACATCGCTACAGGTTATTTTGTAGTTCATGTTAACGCTACACTAAAGGAGTACTTTTGTCTGGATACTTTTGCCTTTGAACAATAAAACCCGTTTTATTTTTCATAACCACTGCATACAATAGACTATTAAGTGTCAAGTAGATACAGCTACTGCAATTCCAGATCTGCACAACAGCTGCACACGTACTGAATTCAAGAGCAAACATTAACAATGTTTATGTTAGTAGCATATCAGGAGTATCTGCTATGCATCCGAGCGGTTCGCAGTACTTTTGTTTCAAAGTCTACCTCACTAGTAAGCTTATGTCTACCCGGTGAGCGATTTATTTAGCACTGAGTTATGTTCGCACGCAAGGGAATAGGGCAACCCCTTGTCATCCCCATCTGTCTCTCATCCTTCCAGATAACCAGCACACCACCATTTTCCCCGCAAACAAAGGTTAAGGAAAGCCCAACTCCTGTGACAATAAAGGGAAAAGGGCACCCTCCGGGTCGGGAGCGGCACGGGGGGCGCGGCCCAGGGGCAGACCCCAGCTGGGCAGGGGTCGAGCTGGGATCCCGACCGGCGGGGCAGGCGACGGCAGCACCGAAGTATTTCGGACCCGAGCGCAGACAAAAGAGGGTGTGTAGCAGCTGCGCGGAGCGCGGCAGCCGTCCGCACGGCAGCCCGCTCCGCTCGGGAGGCAGAAAGTCCATTTCTGACAGGGAAAAACCCGTGCCCGCTACCTCCGTGACCCCAGCCACCGAGGGCGGGGGCGCGTCTCCCCTTGCCCCCAGACACCGCCGGCAGGAACGGGCACGGCGCAGCCCCTCCGCTCCCGAGGAGGGGTGACGGCTGCGGGCGCGTTGAAGTTCGGGGCCGAAGGGTAGACCCCGACCACACGCAACGCCCTCGCCTCTCCGCTTACCTGTGGGGAGGTGCGCGGTGCCCGCAGCCCTCCCGGCGCAGCGCGCTGCGGAGCTGCGCCCTGCCCGTCAGACACGGGGCTTCTCCGGTGAGGCGGCGGCTGGCTCAGGGAGTGACAGGGCGGCGGCTCCCCTCGCCCTTCCCCGCCACCGTGCTCGGCGAGAGGCGGGCGGGGGCAGGCATGGCGAGCAGGCAGGAGCGGGGCCGGGGCGGTCACTGCCGGCCGGAGGAGGACGCCCAGCGCCCGGGAGCTGCGCGCCCCCCCGCCGCCGCCAGCGCACNCTTTCCCGGCTCCTCAGCGGGGTGCCGGGCGCCGCTCGCCCCCGGCGGCGCCGCGGGGGAAGTGGAAGGGGACGGACCCCGATCTCCCAGCCGGCCCGACCGCCCCGCTCAGCGCCGCCGGGGCTCGGCCCCCGCCACCCGCCCGCGGCAAAGTTTCACTCCGAAGCCTCGCGGCTGCAGCCCCATCTCCATGGAAACGACCCCCTCGTTCCCCTCCGCTCCCCACGGGACGAGGCGGAGGCCGGCAGTCCCCTCGCCAGCCGCGGCGGTGAGGGGCAGCCGGGACGAGCCCGGCGGGCGCTAGGCGGGTCTGGCCGCAGGCAGCGCCCAGGACGGGACGGCGGCGGGGAAAGAGGCAGGCTGAGCCGCGGGACCGGGACGCGGCTTCTTCGCTACCTCCCGCCCCCAAGGAAGTTTGCCGGGTCCCCCGGGGAGAGCGCGGGTATCTGCACCCCGCTCCCGCCAGGAACAGCCGACAGGAGCACCTCCTCCGCGGGACCTCCCCGCGCTGCGCTGCCGGCAGACACCCCGGAGCAGCGCATTTGTAGCGCGCCCCGTTTCGCCCCGCCGGGCGCAGGGGCCGCGGCCGCGGGGGTGGAGTCATCGGCGGGGCGGTGGCGCGGGAGGAGCGCGGGGCGCCGGTCACGGTGTCGCGGGCGCGCCTGGGGTCTCCCGGCGGGAATCAGCCTTTCCCGGCGGTGCTGAGGGGAGCGGGGAACCATGGGGTGTGCGGCCAGGTGCCCGCCCTCCCTGCCCCCGTGTGAGAGCCGGACGGGAACAGTGGGAGCGCAGAGTGATTCACCGCAATGTGGGGGCTCTTTACCGCGGATGCAATTACATTTTATGATTCAGCTTTTCCTTTTTACGCTTATTTTGGGGTGTTTATTTTGAGGCCGCCCGCCCACTCTTCCTGTCCAGCCAGGGACGGCAGAGTTGATCTACCTGGTGCTCGCACCTTGCAGTCTGGCGAGGTAATCCAGCAGATGGGCTTGGGAGTGGCGATGAGTCCAGCTTGCACGGGAGCTCTCCATATTTATAAATCAAACATGTCTTTTGGGGGGAAAATAAAAACAACCCTGCACTTGGTTTGCATTGATAGCAAGTTTTATTTCATTTTTTAGAGCTGACTGGGCTTAAGTGTTGCCATTTCCTTTTATTCAGTTTACCACAACTCTATGTAATGCATTTCCCAAAAAAAGAAAAGTACTGAACTCAGTATAAGAATATCTAAACTTTTCGGGAAGTGCTTTCCTCAAGATAGTGCCTTAGAACTGCCATCCTTCCTGCAATAGTGCTGCAAATACTAAGTACATGCAATTTCTTTGTGTTTGTGCAGTGTGTTGTCAGTTCTCACTGCATGCTTTATAATGATTATACTCCTGGTGGCTGCAGTGGCTTCTGCATTAAATACATCCTCTATTATCGCCTTATTGTAGCAAGGAGACACACATGCCAGCAATTCCAGACTAGCAAAGAGAAGAGTAATATTCCTCAGAAATTTGAAGCATTGCATTTCCAGCTGTTTGGCATGTTTTGATTCAAGGAGTGAAGAATCACTTTCAAGTGTCAGATTTCTGTCTGTTCATTCAGCTGTCGCTGGATCTGTAATTTGATTTGTTTATGATGTAACCTGTATTTCATGTCAACTAGTGAGAGGACAGGTCTGCAGGCAGTTGTGTACTTCAGAGATGTCAAATTTTGAGAGACCCTGCTGTGTGTCACAGAGGCAATGGATGAAAGGATGATACACGCCCACCAAATTGCAAGTAGATGTAATGTCTCTACAAGTAAAAAATCAGAAATTTTCTTTAGAATTTATGGAAAATGTTGATGTGGAAAAGATAGGGAAACTTTACCCTCCTGTGCTGTCAGTAGATGATGAAATGGTGACATGAACCACTGCTGGTTTCACCACTGCCCTCCTACTATCTATGGAAAGACTGGCAAGGCAAGCCTACAGCACAAAAAAATTGTTCAGTTCTTGTTAGTGACCTTTGTTTTCCCTCCAACAGTGGACTAGGTAGGGTATCACTCAACCTTTTCTCTTGTCGTGTTTTAACCCCAGCTGGCAACTAAACACCACAGAGCCACTTGCTCGCTCTTCCCTGGTGGAATGGCAGAGGGAATCAGAAGAGTGAAAGTGAGAAAACCCATGGGCTGACATAAAGATATTTAATAGGTAGAGCAAAAGCCACATATGCAAGCAAAGCAAAACAAGAAATTAATTCACAACTTCCCATGGGCAGGCAGGTGTTCAGCCATCTCCAGGAGAGCAGGGCTCCATCGCAGCTAACAGTGACTTGGGAAGACAAACACCATCACCCCAAACATGCCCCTCTTTTGCCTTCCTCCAGCTCTATATGCTGGGCATGATACAATATACTATGGAATATCCCTGTGGTCAGTTGGGGTCAGCTATCCCAGCTATCCAGTCCCCTCCCAGCTCCTTGTGCACTCCCAGCGTCCTCACTGCTGAATTGGAGTGAAAAGCAGAAAAGGCCTTGGCTCTTGTGCAAGTGCTGCTCAGCAGTAACTACTCTACCCCTGTTTTATCAACAGCACAAATCCCAGCAGCTAGCCTCATACTAGCTGCTATGAAGAAACCATCCTCATAAATCCTCAGATGATTTGTGGTCTCAAACAATACCCCCCCAGAAAACAAAACCATAGGCAATTGACAGAAAGAGCCAGTGTGGTTTTGTGGGCATAGAGAATAGGTTGGAGGATAATTTCAGTGTTGTCCCTAGGTGAGAAGCATCCCTAGGGTAGACTTCCCCTTGCATTTGCTGTATGTGCAAAAACCACATCAACAGCGAACCACAGGATTGTTGGTTTTATACATGATCCAAAAGTTATATGTAGAAAAATGTGATAATTTAAATTATTGTGGGCAACACATTTTGTGGGAGATTGCTGTGGATTACAGTACAAGAGCTGTCCACCCTAGTGACAGACATTTGGGATATGTCTTGCAAGCAGATGATCAGTTTTGCTCATTACTTGTTTTGCCTGGCGCCTTCTAAAATTCTATCAGTGCATCCTTAAAGATGGGTAGTGTCTGCTCCTTTTCCTAAATACAACAGCTTTATACTGATCTTAAAACCATTGATTTAAGGAATTTCCTCGTGATCTGCAGTAGAAAAGAAAGAAGAGAATAAGGTCCCAAGGCTCTTCAGATCTCAGTCATCTGCACATACCTGGAGAGTGAAACAATGTCAAGATCAATATTTCAGGCATTAAATGTCAACACTGATATTGTTAATGCTCAGTAAAACAAACATTTTAGTACATTCATTATGAAAGTGGTTACTTCTGAGATTATAGCAAGAATCAGTAATTTTAGCCTCATGAGCAAGATTCTCCCTTTGAAAGGCATGGAATTCTTCTATTTGGAAGTTGAGATGTCAACAGTATTATACTAATTTCCCTTCCAACCTACACCTTTCAGTTCATGCTATGAAAACCCATTTATTTACTGTAATAAGCAAGGCAGTGGGTGGATTAAACTGTGTGTCTTCCATAAATTTCATCCAATTAAAGAGAAAGCTGGCGTTCTTTTAGTTTTGGACAGGATGTTTTTCTAAGATCCAGATTCATTTCTACTTTGAATTTGGCTAAAAATTGTGACACTTGACTGTCCTGTGTAATAATGAGGTACACGTGAAATATCCTGAATTTGGAACATGAATGAAACTGAAGACTGAAAGGATCTCCGCTAGAGGAGAAGAGCTGTAGTCAGGTCCAGACCATCACAGTGAGAAAAAATGACACCATAAGCTTTTATTTTTGCCAAGACTTACTGTGAATTGTACCGTGATAATGTTATCTTACATATGTTATTTTCCATTTTATATTATTTTTTTTAAATTAGTCTAAATCTGTTATCCCTTTAATTCTGATTAAGACATAAATCTTCAAACCATCATTTGTTCATGCTGATTTGTTCATACTCAATTTTTTTACAGTATCATTGGCGAGAATATCGTCTCTAAAACAGTGAATGAGTGTCAAGAATTTCTTGGTGATAATAAATTATTTGTTAGTCAATAAACAATAAACACATAACTGCAAACACAACTCTCTCTTAATAACTGATTTCTGCCTCTAAAATTACAAAATCTAAGTTCTTTAGTCTGTACATGAGAAAATGCTTAAGCAATCAAAGACTGAAATACTAAGTATTAAATAACAAGCCTGTTGCATGTACACAGGACATATAAGCTAGTAACCAAAATTCAGTCATAAATTATCTGAATAATCCCACTGTCTCCAAACAAAACCCCCCTTCCCTCACTATGAGAGGTCTAGAAGAGGTGTCTTTACCTCTTTTTCTTGGTCCATGCTATACTGACAAGTTAGCTCCTTGCCCCTTAGGCCAGTATCTATTACCAAAAGACAAGATGTTTAACAGGTAATTAATTATTTTCTTTTTTTTTTTCCTATGGTGCCACTAGTCCTACCAGGAGCTCATCATCAATAGCAGCAGAGCTACTTCACTGGTGTCCTTATAGCACCAGTGTGAAAATTGTTTCTCTATTGCCTAGAAAAATCTTGAAAATTACTTGGCTGCTGCAATGCCAACACCACTGATCCTCGAGCTGACCAGTTCAGTTCCTGGTGCTTGTGTGTTACATACCATCTTTACTCAGCTGTATGCCACTGAGGGAAATCAGTGAGATCCCTTTTAGCAGAAACATGGTGCAGATATTTGGTAGCAGCAAAGAAAGCCAAGGAACACAGAAAGCCAAGAAAATGTCAGAATCATACAGAAGAATCTTGGCATGTGTCACTATTTATCTTAACAATAGTTACACAGCATAGAGTACTATGTAATTTGCCATTTATTGGCTTGAGCTTTACCTCAACCAGTTTCTGAAACTAGTGAGAATATAGACAGAAATGTCTGCTTCCAATTGATTTGTGAGCTGTCAACAGCACTTAAGATGCTATTTTAACTTAATCCTTTCATACTTTCCTACAGCCAAACTTTTTTAAAAAGCATAGAAACTCAGTACTCCAAATATGATGAAAACATATACATGAAAATAAACCTTTGGAAGTCATGTTGGTAGTTTCTTGAAGTAGAAAGTCAAGTTTTTCTCTCTGCTAGCATTGAGAGTATCTATGGCTTTTTGTATATAGTAAAGAATTTGCTATTGCTAAAGAATATTCTCATTAACAGCTGATGTATGAAACAAGTGTTTGAGTTGAGTGGGTTTTAATCTGTCTCAAAGTAGTTTAAGAAATTGGGTTTTCTCAAACATGTTCCACTGGCATAGTAAAATTTTATTTTGCCTTTATTTGAAAGGTTCGTCTGAAGAATGCGCTATTATATACCATGAATAACTGGATATGTTAGAATGTACAATCTTGGTGTCTGATAAAAACCACAGAAATAGAACCATTACTTATTATGCACATGTAGGTGAAAAGACGCTGAACAATACCCTGAATAAAGGAAGTAAAATATCTGTGAAGTGGAACTCTTCTTTAATACATAGGATAGTGAGGGGGGAAAAAATCCCAAAAGGTGTTTCTTTCTTTTCGGTTTATTATTAAAGTCAGTGCAGTTTAAGAATTTTGGCCTGTGTCTGGGAGATTTTCTCTAGCTGGCATCCTTAAATAACAACACCATCTTAAAAGAAAGTTGGAAAGTAGCATACAGCTTTTATGTCCATCATAATGCAAGCACTCCATAAATAAAGTACTAGTGGAATAATTTATTTTTAGAGAACAAATATACAGAAAATATAATCTTTTCTCAGATTGCTGAATTGTTTGAAGAAGACACTTTTTCTTCTCTGCACGTAAGGTTTCCTGATACTGAATCAAAAAACCACAGCTCTTCTGTTCAGGCTGTTCCAAGTCAAGGCAAGAAGGTGGAATGCTGGGACTGAAGGTAGAATATTTCCTTGTTTGCATAAGGATTTGTTTCTGCATTTTAAATGCCAGAGGTAGTGCCAGCAAAAGACAAGATGGGTTACAGAATTCTCATATTTTCATCATTTATTTCTGGAAAGATAAGAAAAAGCAACATACTGTGCAACTTAACTTACTAGTTTGATAAGAAACCTCCCATGCAAGTGCTGTCATGAGCATCAGTCATATTATCTCCATATAAAATTCCACTGGGAACTTAGAGGAAATTAGGAGCAAGTGAAGCAGGACCATCTTTGAGAATAGTATTGTTGCTGTAATGAAAATCTAAATAATAGAATGAAAATCTAAATAATGGAGAAAGTGTAACTGCTTCTCAATTTTGAATGGTGTCACTGAAGTATTTTATATGTCATACAACAATTATCTGTGATCATTTCAGTTGTGGTAATAGTGAGTTCAGTCTCTGTGCCATTCCATGCCATCTCAATTTTGTCTCACTATTGTTGTGGGGGAGAGAACTATGAAACACTAGGAGAAGTGAGTAGATTACTCTTGTTTGAAAACATATATCCCTACTGAAATGTATCATTAAGGGAAGTATCAATTATTCCTCTGTCACATTCTTCCATAGAAGAAAAGACTTATCTATGTAATAAATTCAATCTTATTATGTAAAATATGTAAATAATTACCTACAACTGCTACCATTGAGGTTCCTGAATATTATTCTTTCGAGACAAAATAGAAACTGGTACTGAGCAATAGCTTGCTGTGTTAAGAAAGCATGAGGTTGTTAGAAGCTTTTTGTTGTGAGGGTCTTCCCGTGTGACAGAATTATGCAAGTCTCCTAAAAAAATGAGTCCCATTGAGAGTCTAGACAGAAGTTGGCTTTTATTTAAAATGTTTGAGAAAGTGCCCCAAACCTTAAGCATCAGATCTCCATGAAAACATACTGTAAAATATCCATCATCTTTTCCAAGCTTCCTGAAAAGGAGATTGTAGTTTGTTGTTCTCTTTTTATGCTAGTTTCTGAAAGACAAAAGCTGAATAATTTTGTAACAAAGACTACCAAATATGGCAATTAAAGCAGACTAATTAATGGCACCAGGATATTAGCATTTACTATAAGAATAATTATGAAAATGGTGCTTATGCCCAATCCAAGATTTTGGTTCCAACAAAACACAGATCTGTATTCTATGTTCCCTGGTATTTCAAGGACTTTACCCTGTGTAAAATTTTAGTCCCTGTAATTTTTTTCTCACCAGTCCTCTCAGCATCTGTTTTTAGCCACTCTTTTTTAAATTCTAATGAAGATTTAAGGAGGGACTGACAGTTTACTGCTCAAATCCTGAGGTAGATTTTTGGAGAAGGATTGCTCTGGTTTTGGTTTTTATATTTCAATGGTGTTAGAAGCTACAGTATGGACTCAGAGAACAATATTCTCTGACTAAAACTGAGGGAATAGAGCAAAACTAAGAGTAAGTACAGTAGAATTAAGGCAAATATCCAACTTTTGTTGACATCACCCCCTTTAAATTCAGTACCCAAAATATTCCTCTTAATGAAGTGTGGCTTGAGCCTCCTCAAGATACAGAGTATTCTGAATCCAAAAAATAAACATTTCAAGACATACTTAACTTTAAACATGAATAAACATGTTTAAACAACTGAAACTCCCATGGATTTGGACAGTGTTCTGAGTGTCCTGCTAAACTGACTCAGTGATGACTTTGGCGTATTCGTGCTATAAAAATAATAAGATTGGAGTCTTAATTCTTATTAGAGTTTTTCTAAAATAGGAGTATTAGATAAAACTTACTATTTTGTAATTTTCAGAGTACAGTTCAGCCCAGCAGTAAGGTCTTCAGATACTCTGCTTGTCTTCCTCAGGACATGTTCTGAAACAGTGGAGAAATATTCTAAGCCCTGAAGGAAAGAAGACAGAATGACTTCATGCCTTTTTGATTTGGGTCTGCATGAGAGCTATTTCTGTAGTCATATGCCCCATCAATACATGCATGATAATATATTGCAATCATTTACATTTTTTTCCTATCTCCTTAGATAATATTTTGGTTGTTTTTTCTGGCATGGAACTTGTACTTATAAATAGTGGATTTTTAATTCATACATATATACATACATACATACAAAAAATATTATAATTACTGTTTGAAAATATTCACATTTCCCTCCTTCCTCAGAAATACTGCATTGCTTAGGGATTTAAGTTTTCCCACAAATATCAAGCAAGACATACTGGAGGGTACATTACTTTTAGAGGATTTTATGTTAAAGCAATCAAACTGAAAGATAAGTCCAAGCTACAAAAAAAAACTGGAAAAAAAATCATTTCAATTTTTAGCCCAGTTTAACAGGGCATTCTGCTGTTTATCATTTATGTAGACATAAGTTAGAGGCCTGTAAACAACTCTTTCATTTATGAACAGGTAACCCAGAATTATAGCAGATTCTCAGCATAGTTTATATCAGGATATTGTCTTAGAAGAGACTGTGGAGGTAGCTTCTATGCTAATATGTAAAAGGGAAAACTGGGGGATAAGGAAAACCTCTGTACAAAGATACCATTGAAGGCCTTTATTTATTTTTTTAATGTTCTCTGTTCTGCTTAAAGGATTCTAAATGCCTGTAAGGGATGATTTAGATATGAACATGTAATCTGTTGCCTATTTTCAGTAAATTATTGATATAAAATGCTTAAGAGAGAAAGAAGAACAACAGTGGAGCCACTCATTAATGTGTTAAATTTCCATTATTAATAATTCTATGACAATCATATCAATCTACCATTCATCCTGTTTTATCACAATATTGTAATATTGTCTCAAATCTCATTTATGAATGGGTTATAAGTGAATAGTTATTTGTGAAAATTAGATTTGCTTAAATGGTAATTAATAAAGAGGCTTGCTAAAGGGAAGCCTGTTATTCATTATTTCCATACATCTCCCAGGATTTATTATATCAAAATCCTAATTAAAGCACTATTTTATTCAGAGAAATAGTGATACCTTCACAGAATTGCAAAAGATGGAAAGGGATCACGTCAAAACATATTAACCTGATAAAAGAAGTACTTTCTTTTTAAGATATTTTTAAGCAATTTTCCAAATGTATTTAAATTAAAGGAGATACTCTGGAACAAAATGCTCTGCTTGACTACCTAAGCATAGTGCTAATTGTTTCAGCACATCTGCTGATGAGCACATAGCAATCTGGCTGAAGCCTCTGTTAATGAAGTTTTCCAAAATATCAATTCATTTTTTGTGTTGAAATGAAGCACATGGAGCTTTGTCAAAGTCTAGTTTGTTTATTTTACTGTCTCTTCTGAAAATATCTCTTTTCTTCACAACTTGACCAAAGCTGGATAACATCTTCCTCAGGAGAGCAGTTTTGTTACAGTTATTTATACATAAGTAGAGAGTTTTTTATGTACCCATCTGCTCTCAGATTGTCATTGACTTGAATGTGAATTTAGTGCCCTGGATGGCAGAGAAAGGTATTGTCTAGTACTTACTTCCATTTTATCTGTTAATGAAAGCCATCATGTGGATGGCAGGGTAATGATGTTAACCTTGGTCTCCCAATTATACGCCAATGTGAATATTTACCTTTTTTTTTTAAAAATCAAATTCCTTCTATAGTTTCCAATTGTCACAGCACTCCTGTTCTCACTAGAGCTATTACATAGCATGTTTCTACACTACTGACTCAAACATAATCTTCTGTTTTTCATTTAGTCATCAGCTGTGTTTCAACTCTACTGTTTATTTACCATGGGACCTGAAGCATCTTAATATTGCCATAGAGGGAATCTAAAATCCATATCTTTAGGGGGAAAAAAATACTTCTGATTTGCAATACATTTTAAAATATGTTTTATTTGAACTTTGATGCAAACCAGTTTAATTCAACTAAAATCCTGTGATTTATCTTTGATGTTGATGCATTTAAAAGCAATTGACAAGCTGAGATTAATGGCAAGCATGCTGACCAGGCAGGTTTCATGTTGTTTCCTACAACAGGGTTTTTCCTTCTGAAATCAGGGACTGTTATGGAGGGAAGAACATGACAGAGTATGATTTCATGAGCATGCTTTCATGTTTATTGCCAGAGTCTTTGTTTCCCTACCTTAGCATATGCAGACTCGTGACAGAGGAAGGGTTCAGGAATGCTGGCTCAGGGCCGTGTGGAATAATGATCTTTCATTACCAAAGTGTAGGAGTTTGTTAGTCCAAATGTAACTGCTTCACACATACTATTAACTAGAGGGATTTGGGTTGAAAATTAGCTTTCTGGAGTAAAAATAATGAAAAAGCAATACTCAAAAATGCAGGTACACCACAATTGCAATGGCACCAGGTGCAGCTGAGTGATATTTGCCCTCAGTTATACAGAGAATCCATCTGTTGCACGACAGAGAACAACAAAGCTTGTTAGAAGTTGGCTGGCATAGAAAATATCCCAAATTTATGAAGTGTTTTGAAAGTGTATTGAACTAAAAAATTACTATGTAAATATAGGAACTCATTTATTTAAGGCAATGAGCATCCCATGACATTGTCAGTGCAAATTTTAGATAAGAAATGGCTGTGCAGTACTGCAAAGGGATTCATGGGAGCACAAGCTCCACAGAAGAGTCTGTACAGCCTAATGTCACAGGAAACAGAAGTTTGATGCCATTCCAATCTGACCTTGCTCTTATAGCACATGTTTCTGACCAAAATATTTAGAGAAAATGACAAAGCTGTTCTTTACAGATGGCTTTTTCAGGCCATGATGGGTCAAAAGGGGATGTTAGAAATACTGACAAAATACCTACCTTTAGTCTTGTGATGATGCCTGTGAAGTCTACAGATATGTGAATTTTTGAAATAGAAAAGCCTTGCAGTGAAAAACATTCTGAAAGACTTTTAAAGCACTGGGCTCATTTCAAATGGCATAGAAAAGCTGTTGTGAGGCAAGGTAGGGCATAAATTTAAACTTCATTTGCTGTTTTACAATGTCACCGCATAGATCATTCATTTAGATTTAGGTCCTCTCTAGCATTCAGCTTAGTCCTCTTCTAAAAGCAGGATATTCTGACTTCACTGGAGTGTGTCAACATGTAGAGCTACTGCAAAATATAGATTGATTGCAGTGTCCCTTACTGATTATATCACTTATTGACAGTGGGCCATATATTGATCTCAGTGGTGCTGAGATGATGAGGTGTGTGATGAGATGTACTGAGATGAGTGGTGCACAAAGGGAAACACAGAAGAGTCCCTCTGAACATCAGGGAACACTGTTTTACTGTGAGGACTGGCACAGGTTGCCCAGGGAGTTTGTGGAATCTCCATCCTTGGAGAAGCTCAAAAATCATTGCCTTGGGCAAATGGCTTGAGGCAGCCCTACTTGAGCAAGGAGCAGATGATCTCTGGAGGTCACTTCAAATCTCAGCTGTTCCGTGGGTCTATAGCTATGACTTCTAGAAAACTTAAGTTTTCTCATTCCAGGAGGATTTATCAGGTGAGGGAGGATACAACTGAATTTTGTCCACCTTACATAATAAGTCTGATGCTTTTCTTGTCTTAGATATTTGCGAACACCTTTCACCTCAAGTTAGCAAGCCAGGGTTTATTCTTCGCAAAAGCTACAAAAAACCAGTGAAGGTAAATTGAACTTAATCTTGATCTGTTCTTGAACAGTCTGGCCTACATGTTTTTATATCAATTAAAGTTAATTTCAACTACTCAGCATGGATCCACCAAGTTCCCTAAGCAAACTTTATCAATATATAATGCATTTATAACAGTGCAGCTGCAAGCGCCTTACTGATGCACCCATTTGCCTCTCCATTGAGTTCTCAAATACCGTATTCCTCTTGAATTATCTCTGCCCTTATTATTTTCTCAGATTCCTTCAAAACCCATAGAGCACTTTCATTGTGTGGCAGACAGGTTTACTGAAATACTGTTGAGCACCTTCCACACCACTGGCAATTTTTCAGAAATTTCTACAGAAAAATTCAACATTCCTTTAAATATACCTTTCAAAGATTTAAATACAGCATGCAATCCCCATGACTTTGCTTATAACAACAGAGAACCTTACACATGATCAAGTACCATTATTTATGCAGACAATTTCCTTGACTTCAGAAGTATTACTGGAATTGGGACATGCTGCCAGGATCACAATGCTGTGTTTGAAGTACATGTCAAATATTAACATGTGTTTATACTGTTAAACGCCTCATTGATTTTCTACCCTGTTTATTGTTTTCTAAAGATACACCTGATAGTTTTCTCATGTGAATGTCTGAATTCATTACTCATAAATGTTTTTCCTAATCTTCAGGACTTTTAAATTACAGATTGATTCAAATCAAGCCTGCAATATCTTGCCTGTAACTGAATATCTTATAAAATCAAATTTCATATAATATACTCTTGTTCAGTGGATTGTTTTTCATTGGTCTCTAAATCATGTAAGTAATTTAAACAAGTTATTTGTCTGTTATTCATATTTTGAGTTTGACTGCTTTCCAATGAAACTCAAAGTTTCATGTATTTAACCATAAACCAGAATAATACATTTTCCAGCTTTCAGTACTTGGGAGCAGGTTGTTCCTGATTTCCAGTTTGTTTGTATTTTAAAGCTCAGTGATTGTATTTAGAATTATTTGAAAAACCTTCATCTTATAGGCCAAAGAGAGAAGGCAAAGAAGGGAGTAACTTATTATTATTTATGGCTGTTGTCCAGTGGTAATCAATGATGAATATTTCAAATAATAGGGTGATAAATGGGTAAAGGCAACAGGAAAGTTAAGAGCACAAAAATAAGTTTATCATTTTCAAGCAGATGTTTACTGAAAGGAAAAGATCTGCTTTTCTTCAAATAGATGACATTTTTTTGAGCTACAGATTGAGAACCTGAAAGCAGATGTGAATGTATTTAATGTCACTTTATCCAAATTGTTTATACAGCTTTAGAGCTGTTTCATTTGCAAGCCTTTTGCAAGGTGGGGTTCATCTGCTTTCTGAACCACTGATAGAGAAATCATGTTTCCTTGCCTCTCCCTTATTCAAAGCCAAGGTTTAGCCAATGGCTTGTGAGATGCAGAAGGCAAGGTGGTGTCTAAGTCCTGATGACTGAAAAGAGACCTAAAGAAACTGGAGAAACAATGTTAGTGCAGCAGCAGCAGCAAGATTTTCATGCTCTTCAATGAGATTATCATCAAGGCTTGGAATTTTGACAGCTGATCCTCTAGCCCATACTCAGGAAAAGAAAGGTTGAAGACAGTATGAATTTTCCTCGAGAAAATGGATTTGAACATATAAAAAGAGGTTTATATTTTATACATCAACATGTACTGTTTCTAAAAATAAATACACACATTTGGGTGTTATATTTTATCTTTGTTCTACTGGTCTTCAGAAATAATGATTCTAGTTAGATGGCTGTGTTATGCTTAATTTGAATTAAAATTGCCAGAGTTTTGCAAATGTTGGAGGTCGAGGGGTGTGGAATTTTTCCCCATTCCTGTCACTAGGTTACTAATGGCTGGATACTTAAGGACCATTAACTTTTTTTTGTAAGAGACAAAGAGCTGGCTTGGGCATGGGGAGGGCAGGAGAGATTTGGTGACCCTGATAAGACACTCTCGACCACTGGGAATGGCACAGGACAGCAGTGGGGAACTGCGGATCTCCTCAGCTGCCAGCTGCAGGAAGATCTTGGATCGGTGCCACTTTTTCCTTTCCTTGGTGAGTGAGTTTTTCTTTTAGGAAAAAGGGCAAGTTCCCAGGGTGCGCACCTCCCCGGCTGTGCTAGCAGTTTCTACGGAAGGGGGCCAGGCACCACCACTGCCCCACGCTTTTTCCTGCCAGAGCGGGTTGAAGAGTCCCTGCCACCTTTTTCGGCGAGCCTGGGTGATCCCGTCTCTGCCGCTCCTGCTCCCTGCTCTGAGCTCCTGCCCCACGTCTGCTGCACGCCC
>VZTX01018986.1:359591-389816 GCA_013400915.1 Pardalotus punctatus
ACTGTTGTTATTGATTGTTTGTCTTGCTATAGACACTAATAAAAAAATGTTATTCCTTTTCCCTGAAAGCCTTCCCTGAAATCTTTGCCTGAAAGCCCTTGATTCCAAAGTTATAATAATTCAGAGGGAAGGGGTTTCAAATTTGTGGGTTCTAAGGGAGGTTCCCACCTTCCTTAGCAGACCACCTGTCTTCAAACCAAGACAGCGAAATATGCTTTTTTCCTGTTACTCCTGTCTGAAATATGTACAAGCACTACAAAAATGCAAAATCTGTTCCATTTCATCATAAGCAGCAACATCTACAACATATTATATGTAATTTCAGAGATAAAAATCTTCTGCTTGCCAGTCTAAAAGCATGCTTCACTCCAGATTGAACACAACTGTAAATTCATCAGGGGATGATGCTGGGACCCTAAACCACAAGTGCACAGCTCAAGCAATTTGTGAATGGCAGCCAATGCTTGCGATTAAATATCAGAACCGAGATTTAGCTCAGGACTGTGTCACTCTCTGTCATCCACCAGCCTTGTCCCTTCCCTAGGAAAAAGTAAATTGTCAAAGGCACAAGAAACAGACGCAAACTACACTGCAAAGTTAATTTGGAGAAGATGGTAAGAAAAGATGCTTGACTTAGCAGGGCCAGGATTAGTCCTAAAGGCTGGGATATAAAGTAGCTGATCTCACAGTCATTAATGAGGGGAAATTAGAGCAAGAAAAAGTTGCCTGGCTAAGTGCTGCATGACTGGCTTGCCCATGAGCTCATAGCAGTGGCACTGCAGTCAAGCGTAAGTGGATAAGAGCAGCATTGTAGAACAGAGATTATTGGATAATTATGTTGATTGGTATCAGGAAGGAGCTTCCTTAGAAAATATTTTAGTAAATCATCATTATCCATTCTAATTTTATGAATGTTGATCGTAAGGTGTGTACAGCAGTGAGAAGGGTCAGTTGGTTCATCTGAATCTTTGAAGTTGAGAAGACTGAATTGTTTCAGTCCAATTAAAAATGTATTTTCATATCCATTTTGCCTGCTGAGAAGGTTTTAAGCTGTTTTTTTCATCTAAAGAGAAAGAGCTGTCCTGTACAATATAACTATGAAATCAGAAAGAATCTTGCAACCTGGTAACATCCATTTTCAGTCTCATACAAAACCAGGTGACTTTGGCTACAAGTTCACAGCATCAGTATAGCCTGGACAATGGTCAGGCACAGAGGTAAGCTTCTTTCTCTGCTCACTTTGGTCTTCCATTTGGCACCACAGTGTTTGCCCTATACCTGTGGTTCTGGAGAGCACAGGCAGTTCTCATACTACGGTAATTCTCCTGCAATTTCTACTAAGCTTCTCCCTTGCTTAGGACCAACTCAAATTACTTCTAATGCCTTCTAACAGCTGTGTATTACTTTTTTTTTCTTTTAAGCCTTCTGAAGCTGCAAATCATAGTTAATCTGCTATAGACTTGACCAAAAGCTATGGCTGAACTCTTTTTTAGGAATTTATTTTTTTCCTGTTTTATTCCAGATTTTTACCACACCATAATACATGCATGTCATTTATCACAGATACAGAGCATAGCCTTAAATTAACACATGTTCTGAAAGAATGGCTTATTATAATAAATTTATTTTATTTATATTCGCTTCCTAATAGGCTATTTTTCTATCTTTTTTTATATCCAGCTTGGCCAAAAACCACCTAAAACATACATGAAATATGAGGTAGATTTTTCAGAAAATTGCTAGCTATGCTGCCACCTAGTGAATCTGTGCTATCTCTGGTAATACTTTTGTTCATAAAGAGATTTAACTCCGTTTTCTTGAAGGCAGAAAAATCTTTTGTTTTAAGAATGGCTTCAATAAAATAACAGGCTAGAAATGTATAAAATGCGTTACAATTTTGTTTTAAATTTGGTTTGAAATAGCCAGATACAACTATTGTAAAATGCTAGTAATTTGATCTTGGGCACTGTAGTTAATTATTAAATACCTTTTTCTTGTAGGATTGCCCTACAGAAATGAAAAAATCTTAATCCTGATGTCTACGACCACAGTACATGTAAGCATCTGTTTCCAATCTTTGTGTTCTCTCTAATGGTTAGAACCATTTTACTAACCATCTTGGGTTCGTTCCTTCTCAATTAAAATCAATGCACTTGCCATTTTCTTTAAGGAAACTGTGTTCTGCTGTAGCTGCAAGAGTTAATCCGTATGTTTGCCAAACAGTTTTGTCTAGAAATCAACTGCCCAAATGAGCATATCAGTCACTGTTTGCAAGCACTCTTAAGGAAGAAAGACTGCTTGGATTTCACCTAAGAAAATCACAAATTCAGTGGGCTTGAATTTATTTTTATTGTTTTAAAATTTTTTTTGTCTGCTGTGAATCTTAGTGCAGGAAAATGCTGAGTAAAATCATTATTTCTGGGAAAAAAAACAATAGATAATCCACAATTAAATCAATTCTTGCTAACAGTAGTTAGCATTCCATAAGAACAACCATGACATAACCCATGTCATCTAACATTTAGAATCTTTTCCATGGAAGTGAACGATTATATAACACATCATAAATGCTCTGTGCAAATCGTAGAAGTATGTCTCAAAAAATCCCCATCCTATACACTTATTATCCCTATAATATATCAAAACAATCCTTGAAAAATAAAGGCAACGGATTGATCATAGCACTGTATAATATCTATTTTTTCAGGGCCAATTTTGTTGTTTGCAGCCTGCAGTTAGGGTTGCCTCTTGTTTGTTCTTTGTCTCCATAAAATTGTGTTCCACTTTTTAACGGGGGAGTCTGCTCTGTCTGCTGAAGCTGGAGCTGATGTGTCATGAAAGAGTCTCACATCAGGCTGTTCTGCAGTCTGGTAGTCGCACCACCCTCAGACTAAAGATGGTCTAAATCCAGGCAATCTCTTTCCTCCATGAATCATTGTGCACTGTCAGTCTGTGGTTTTCATTCAATAAAGGACAATCAGAATAAATAAGGAATAGGCTAAGCAGATTTAGAATGCTGGAAGTTTTAACATTTTAGAATGCTAGGATGTCAATCTAAAATTGGATATCATAAATTCATTTCATAATCCTCTACTGTATGGAGGATATAAATATATATAATACCTCTGTAGTTCCCCAGAGCAAGTTTCATTAAAGTGTGCATCAGTACAGACACGTCTGTGGCTCACAATAAAAACGTTTCATGTTGGAGATAAATTTATCATGTATAAGTATTTTAAGGATGATTTTAAACATGTCTATAGTAAGTTAGCACTCAGGAATGAGGGAGTGTAAGCCACCATGTGATTTAAGAGTCTGAGTCCTGAGTAGGATTGGAGTTTATGTGAAATTTCGATTGAGAGAAGCTGAACCAATGCTTTTCAACCCTTGTGTTTCATTTCCTAAGTTATCATCATGCTAATGTATGTGCTACTATATAACCAGAGAATTGTTTAGTCTTAGGCTGCATTATATACGGGTAGTCCTACTGGACCAAACTCTGAGTGCTTAAAGCTTTCTCTAGGGGAAGAATTTTAGGGAAGCAGGCTCTTTTGGACGCTGAAGTTTCTGGAATATTTGGCTGGCAGCGGTCATAGCAGGAGTTAAGCTAAACGGTCAGCCTTGCTTTGGGTTGATCACAGCAGTTGTGCAGCTCAGTGAAAATTGTCATCAGCTGCAAAAGCACATGAGCACTGATGAGGCACAGAACATGGGCAGACAACATACCTCTGTCTCACGAAGCCTGAAGAACATTTGGTTTTCCAGATCAGATGTAAAATGGAGATCTTGAGCACTTGCAGTCTTTAAAGTATTTTGCAGTTCAGTTTTGGTCAGAGTTGCTACTAATCATTGCATCCTAGAATTTATCCAAACAAAAGTATCAACTGGTAGAGTTATTTTTCATCTTATCCTCATTTAAAAGTTTCTGTGGTATTAAGAAATATTGAAAAAAACTCTTGTGAGCAAAGGCTGCTCTTTTCTATTCAAGGTAGCTAAAAATAGAAATAGGAGAATGAAAAATTCTTATGCAGTTTGTCAAACATTTGGGAACCTTCAATACATAATACTCTTCTAGATCTGCCACTTTCCAATAGGCAATTATCTGCTTTTATTTCTGGTTAATAAGTGTAATCTTAAATGCAAGATTATGTGACATCCTGTGAACCAAAGACATGGTTTACAATAATTTCATACAGTATGACATTTATTTCTCACTTTTTTTTTCTTTGAAAAGCTACTAATTACCATAGCCAAGCAAGATATGCAACATTGACCAATATCTCAATAGACTAATTTTTACTTTGTATTGCATTCACAGTAATTTTTACTTTGTATTGCATTCACAGTAATGTTATTAACAGTAATGTCTCACGCAGATATTATCCTTGAGTTGCTGTTCTCCAAGTGCTTAACTCCTAAGGATAGTGTACACTTGGCCATATTATTACTGTTTCCTTGGAATACAATGCTATATATGTATCTACTATTTTGTTCTAACACTATCAAGCCACACTGCTGCATGAAGCTGGTGTCATTTTTAGCCTTCCAAAAACAAGATCAAGAGCACTTCCAGAATCAACAACAACATTTGGGCAACATTTGGCAGCCCAACAGCAGGAGCAGGTGATTTTTTTTCTCAGTGGGATGTCTGAATCTTGCCTGGGTGAGATGTTTGGATTGGCAGTGGTAAAGTTTCAGTGAGGATTGGATGAAGATTCTTGTGCAGTACAGTGATATGCTTGCCACCCTGAAGGTGCCAGTCCTATAATTACCAAATGGTTGAATTCAGGTGATATTTCTGCAGATTCCTCTAAAGAAATGGAAGGATAATATGGTCAATCATGTGAGACGACAGAACCAGTCAGACCTTGCAGAGTCAGTTCTACACTGAAAATGCAGAGGAGGCTGAAGGTAAACTGAGGCAGAAAGAAGGCTACTACTTTGCTAGTGAAAGCATGTAATCTGAATCCAAGCCAAATTGCTATTACTACTCATTCTACCAGGGCCCTTAAAAACTGCCTGGTAATATAGTTCAATGCTATTATTCAGAGAGGAAAAGAAGGAGAAGGTCTTTGGGCCATACTGCTCAGGGAGTTATTATTTCAAGTTTTATCCTGATTACACTTGAGAGATGGAAGGACATGTCAGAAATCCGTGTTGGTGCAGCAGCTCAGAACGTGGCATTATCTAAGTGAAAATTCTGGGTAGGAGGATCTGTGGTTACATCTGCATGAGTAAGAGATGTTCAGTCCCACATCAGATGAAGCCAGATAAGGCAGGGATGCAGTTTCAGAGAGAAAACCGTGGGGGAACATTACATGCTTTCCAGAACATTCTCAGATTACTCACACTTTCCAAAACATTACATTTCTTCATTCCCTAACTGAACTTTTCTGTCTTGTCTCCTTGAACTTCGCGGACTGCCAGTAACATGGTCCTGTTGCCCTTCTCCTCAGCCTTGAAAATCCTCAGCCACTTCTGTGCTATGCAATCTTTTTGTAGCTCACTAAATATTCCTCCTTTTGCACTCTGCTCCTGTCATTTGCCAGATGCTGAATGCCCAATAAGAGTCATTTATCATCACAAAGGATAAGCAGTAAGGTGGGAGGGAGAAGCATTTGGCAGCCACAGTTTTATACCTTTTGTGAGAAGAGATATCGCTGATGAACAAATGCCTGTTTCAAAAGTTCTAAATGGAGCCCAGCAAGGCACACACTGACATCATTCACCAAAATGCTCCCACTTGACATTCTTCGTGTTTGAAAGGCCAGAACTACCTATTCTGAAATGAAAAACATAGTGACTCGGATACTGGAGCTAAAACAGAGCACTTGCATACAAAAAAGTTGTGCACATTTGTGCAGATGTGCAGAAAGTTTACATCGACATGAAATGAGTTATAGCAACTCTTGAAATTCGAAGGTGCGGTGACCCAAGCCTGTCACCTTTTCAGTGCCTTGTTATTTGTGCATGCTTAGGCCTTCAATAAGCAGAATACCGGCTGGAATGGCTGGGTTTTGTGTGAGAGACACCCACACACACACCCACACGCAGACACGTAGAGAAAGCCATGCAGTTGTCCTGCTGAAATGCAAAGCTTTTGTGCTGTGAAACCCAAAGGGCCCCTCACCATACTACTCCACAGAGATTTGCAAGATACTCTTATAATTTCTATGCATTTTGAAAGAGCATGGAACAAGTTTTGATATTTTTCTAAATATAATAATGGTCATAATTTAAAGTCTGCACTGTATACAGGGCAGATAAGAAAAAGAGGCCACTCTTGTGAATCCAGAGCAACCATACATCCAGCTCCACATAAGCAAGACTTAGTGTAGAACAAGAAGAAAATGGATTCTGTCTAGTGGCCTGGTTAGGTACAGAAAATCTTTAAATGCACAGGCATGAATGGTCCTTCCATGACATAAGCAGTATTCTATTTAAGAGTGAAAAAGACTCAATGTCTATTGAGAACGTGAAACAAAATATTTATAACAAAACCCATATCTGACCAGATTCCCATTCCAAAACAGGAGTATTAGCAGAAATCTGAAAGATGAAGGAGTCTTGTCTATATTTGTCTCAGAGAGCTTTGTATGACAAGGAGACTCTGGTTTTTAGGTGGCTGTTACTAGGCTCCATTCTGATCCTGACATCAGATGGATTTGGATTGAAAGAGTACACTCCATGCAAAATGAAATATCAAGGCTTAAAACAACTTGTCATCTGACCATTTTTGCTTGAAATTCAGTAAGTAATTCTAAATTAATTCTTTTTTTTTTTTTTTTGAAGCAGCTTAGGCAGTTTGTAACTTTTAAGGCATTTTATTATTGAGACAGAAAAGGCTGGCCTTAAATACCAAATTACCACCCGGCTGAATTTCAGATCTTCTTGTTTTAATGTCTTCTTTGCAAGAACTGAAACAAGCTCTTTAGGGAAATTATTTTGGCCACAAGCTTTCGGAGCCCAAAAAGCATTTGTACAACACTGGTTTAACATTTAGGTTGCCCTGTTTAGAGTTAGTATTTGGACTTGATGATCCTCGTGTGTCCCTTCCAACTGACTCTGTGACTCTGTGAGCCATGTCTATTTTCTGAAATAGGCTTACGGATTTTACGACGCCGGGCTTTTTCTTTTTAACTTGAAATAAATATAATCCCTCTGCTGATTTTAACATACGGAATATTTGGGGGTAGGCATTATATGTGTACATTTTTTCCAGATATAGAATTACTGAAAAAGTTTTGTGAAAAGTTAATTAAATATTATATCCTTGGACTAAAGGTGAATCACATTTTCTGATAAAACAAGTAACTTGAGGCTGCAAAACCCCAGGAGCATTAAGAAGTCTGTGCTAATAATAAGTGTTTTGACTGCAGTTGATGTCTCAGTATGCATATAAATAAATTAATTAATAAGAGAGCCCACTGAGATTATATCAAAACCAATTAATGCACTACTTTACATGTAATTAGGAAAATGCCAGTCAATGAAAGAATAACTGACAAGTGTCCCACATCAGAGCTTTAGCAGTTAACACATGGCTTAATTAACATTTACTTCTACCAATCTACTGGACCAGTCTCCACAACCCCCATATATGTTAAGAATAAATGTAACTAAAATGATAGCTTTAGCTATCACTGCTGATAAAACTATAGAATTTATCTCCATTTTTTCAAGCAACAGCTAGGGTTTGTTTTATTGGAGAAGCATAACTTAAAAGAAAGATCTCCTTTGGGAATATTTAAAGCATCTGTACTTTAGAAGTTAGATCTCTCTTTCTTTACTTTACCAGTACTAGAATTATCAGGGTATCAGATACTGTTTATGCCACTGAAATACTAGATTTATTCTGATGCAGATTATTTTAGTGTGGGTTGAACTTTTCAATAAAAATAAGGGAGAAAATCTATCCGCACTGAAATGCTGTTATCAACCATCAAGATTTCTCGCCAAAGTAAATAAATTCACCACCTCTTGAAGTGTTACACACTTAACTAACAGTCACAGGGATTTGCTGAACACAGCAATGTGGACATGGTCTTTATCTGTACCATGGAGACTACACAGCTTCAGTGTTGCCACACTAGAGTCCAAAGTCTCAGGTGTAATCCAAAGTAGCTTCCGCCTGTAGTACTTCATGAAGTACAAACCACGAATTACAGGCGGTACAGCAGCTGACATGATGCTTCCAGGCCTTTGCTCCCTTCCCTAGCACAGCTCTGTCTGAAGATAGCACAGCAGAGCGTGGCTTCATCCCTTACTCCAACATGAGCTGAATAGGAAATATTCTTGCTAATTGGCAGTGTCAGTGATATGGGAAATGTCAGCAGAACAATTACACATTGTGTTTTGAACAATCCTTATAAAATAAGCCTTGGTTTTCTGCAGGGGAGGATCCAACAGACAAGTACAAGAACATAGTTGTTTTTTTAGCTTGGAAGTCCATGAAACCCAACAGTTTATAATCACTGACTCTTTCAAAAGACATAAGGGCACCCTTCAACCATACAACATCAGAACTGGAGGAAAATAGCTAGGAAGAATTTATTGTCAATAAAACCTGCAGTAAAACCCTGTTTTGTTACCACTTGCTTATGACAAATAAGTCTGCTATCTCCAACAGTGTTCCATGATACCTTTTTACTGTGCAATAATTCCGTAAAGTTTAGTCACTCTTTGATTTAATCAAAAACAACAATACAATTCTTTTACCTTATCCTTTCAATTAGGGAACAATAGCCAGTTATTTCCAAAAACTCTTGCTGTAAATAAGATGGTATAACAACATTGCACACACACACAGGGGCAGCTGGAAGGATATTCAGTGGTCTATTTTCTGAAATTTGCTGTTTGTGAATCAGTTCTTAAACTAATACAGTTTAATAGCTCAGTGTTTTAAAGTAATGAAGAAGTAGCTGTGGCTTCTTTCCTAATTCACCATCCTAGCAGGGGCATGCATTAAAGAAGTATTAGTGAAAAGTTGTTAATCTCTTTGGAGCAGTTTGGTGTAATGCTTTAATGTCAAGAGATCCTAAAAGTAAAAACTGGATACACAGCTAATTATTTCCTCTCAGTAAAACTGGATTTGCAAACAGCCTTGTAAAAAAAATTGACAATATGGTTGATAATATATATCTCTACAAGCACTTCTTAAAATTATAGAATAAGTGTGATAGAAGTATCGTTGTATGGTAGCATTTGAAGCTTCATTTAAGTCACTATGCTACTCTTTGATTGCCTTGATTAAATTTTTAATTATGCAAGTAATAACAGGCCACATTGATTATTTTTAACCCTTTAAGATTTAGCTGAGTTTTAGATACTTCATAAATTTTAAGACTTAAAGATACATTCAGCCATCTAATCTTAATATCTGTGGATCCCTGGCAATTAAGATCACTAACAACCCTTAGTTGATGTAGGACAAGGCAACATGAAGGACAAAGCAATCCAAAGGTGGTCAGATTTTTCAGTGGAAAAAAAACCCAAAATTGTCCTGTGCTGTGCTCTAGACACAGCCTTGCATGGTTCTGGACTGGCATGAGCTCTGATGGGACATCTGAGCTCCAACACTGCAGCAGCCCAGCCCTGGCATAGAGGAGGAGGAGGACTAGAGATTCTGAGGATGTTATTAAAGATTCTAAACTCCCAAATATACTTAAGCAAGAAGATATGAAAAAATAAACATCTGGCTGCACTTACAAGGAAGACAAGATTTGCAAGTGTAATGTGAGAAATTCCAAATGCCAGAGACTTAAATAATTCAGGTTGCCTAGTAATGCTGATTTCCCCCTTCACCCCTTACCTGTTGCTAAAGACTGTCTCGTCCACATCAATATGGTAATCAAACCTGTCTGCTCACCGTGCCCAACAACTTAAAGCAAATGCTGTAGGAGGATTTCAGCCCTGACTTTATATTAAAGTGGCCATGAATACATTCTCTGATTGTCTGAGGCCAGGGAGTAACCAGCTGCCGAGCAGCAGTAAGATGTGGCTGAAATGCTTGCCCCAGCTATTTCCACTGCAGATGTGTAAATGGAGCCCCATGGGAATCTATACCAAGCCTATAGACTGAATCTGTTCTGCACTGAATTTGGATCTGATGAACACTCAGTTTTCAGAAGACTGAGTGTGAGTGGACAGCAGCAGCAGCAGCAGCAGCAATGTCACCCTCAGAAGAACAGAGAAACCACAGTATCAGACGTTGTCCAGGACTCTGGGATCAGTCAGACATGGATGAAATGAAATATCTGGAGGATCCCAGAGGCAAGTCTAATGTGCAGGAAATCCTACTTTCCTTCATTTGGCACTGACCAGACATTCCTATCAATATGATTTGTAGGCACTGCAGCAAATACAGAGATCAGTGCATGTCTAACAATGACAAAGACTCACTCACTCAGCATCTGAAGTTTCAGTCAGGCTCATTGTGAAGAACAGCCGTGGTGATTGAAGGTATCCTCCCTGCAGTGCCAATGATTGCCTACTGTATAGCTAAACTGGTGTACAGGAGTACACAAACAATTGAGGTTTGACAGCTTTCTAGCTGAGAAACAACAACTCATGGAGTGTCGGCCGGTCGCGTGGGCTGGACCAGCTGACCACCAGGGATGATCAGCAGCTCGTCGGCGGTGTCTGCGAGCGTCCCTGAGTGCCAGGTTCACTGCAGTCGGGGACAGTCTCCCCCAGCCGCGAGCTGCCTTTCCCTAGGACGGCAGCCACGCTGTCCCCAAAGGCCGGAGTGCTGCAAAGAGAGTGTNGGAGATCATGCTTCACATCAGGGCAGCTCTTTCGAAAACAATTGTTTGTCTACATCACTATTTAAGCTGCTCACTAGTTCAACAAATATTTTAAGCCAGCTTCTTACCAAGTGAGTAAAAATGCTAAGTCACATACAGAGATAAAATCCTAAAGCAGCTCCACAGGTACTTGGATGCTTTGCAATTGTGCATTCTGTAAGGCCAAAGCCTGTAACCCTGTGTGCTTCTAGTGAACCTGTTTTTATTATAATGCTTTGGACCTTCTTGTGTTATTTACTGCATTGGCAATATTTAGCTACTGTAGCAGCAATAAATCTTGTCATAATCATCCACATAACCAGTGTCATACTTCTCATGCCTGACTGATTCTTGTCTCTACTACTCTGCCACACCCTATCTGATGAACCATGTATACCAAAGTATGTTTTGTGATGTTTAGCCAGTGTATAATTAATACAAATAACTTACAATGTATATAGCTCTTTGGGGTATGCATTTGCTTAAAATTATTGGCATTTTAATAGTGAAATGATAACACTCTACTTTAGACACATGCAGAAGAATTTCTCACCTCTTTTGATGTTGTATTGCTTCAGTCTGACTGCTGGCAATGTAAACAAGACCTACAGTCAGAAAAGATTTATTTATAAAATGCGTAGGTTTAGGAGCCGCAGAATGAGTGAAACAAAGCTAAATTAACGAACCCTTACATTTTCCCACATATATTGTAACTGCTTAGACTGAATCACAAAGGTAATTTCTTTTAGCTATTGTGGGAAAGAAGTTTAACTTTATTAATCAACTATATGAGCATAGCACAGCTATGATGCGGCTGGTTTGATGCACAGTGTCTACCCATCTTCAGCCTGTAGAAAGGTGTTTACTTGCCTTTGAGATCCTCCCTCTGACCCCTGTCCTGGAGAAGGTGTTTAAGCTGAGATCTGTCCTTTTCTGACATATCACTACTGACATATCCTCCCCTCCAAACGACAGTCCCACCCCATTTTGTAATGGTTGGCAGTCTGAAGGTTTAAGGCATAGCCCCAAATCCCTGCTCTGCCTAATCTGAAGCAGGGATTTGAGAGCAGTTTTGTGTGTTCTGTGTGCTAACCAAGAGGCTCTGAGGCTACGCTACCCACAGTAAACTTGGACATTCCTCTTCACATAAATACTTCAGAAGTCATGAAAAGCCCACATTACAACAATCGACCAGAATGTAGGTCCACTAATTGATACACTGTCTAATGATACCATCTCAGTAGATCCTTAGACCAGAAAACTTGCACCCTTATCACTAGAACAAATGTTATACATGTATAGGTCCTTTGGGGAGGAGTTTTCTGTATGGCATCATAAATTTTCATAGCTGGAGAAGAGGCAAAAAGCAGGAGGAAGCAGTCCTCTGAAGTGGGCTTGTGAATCCTTTTATTTATGCCATGATTATACTATCTTACACAAATGGGAATTTACAGAAATTCAAACTTTGCAGTTTCCTATCTCCATTGTGTAGGTAGTGATTATTGATTTTCTTTCCATTCATGGTTTCAACTAACATTCTGTGTCAGATGTGGAGTGGTTACATGACTTCTTCATCTGGATATGATGAGGAGACAGCAACACACGGGCAGTGGGCAGAAATGACTGGTTTACTATGGTAGTGTTGTCAGAAATGGGCTGTGCATGCCCTAAATATCAATGAACTAAAAAAATGCATGTACCCTGTGGGGACATCTATTTTGAATTAATACTGCATTGTTTAGTTCATCCTTGAGAGCAAATTGTACATAAAGAATTTTAACCAAAGGATGCCAAATTAGTTAAACTGTTGCTTCTAGTGTATAAAATAGGTCTATGAGACAGCCTGTTTTGGTTTTACCATCTAGCTCAATTACACCCACTTCACCTGGCTTCATATGCCAATATAATTCCTTAACACAAAAATCTGTGACTGACTGGAGCTGTCATTATTTAATGAATAGTACAAACCAAAAAATGTGCATTGTGAAATGTGCTAAAACTTAATTATTCATCCTCATATTCATATTTGTGTAATGAATAAACTGGAGGAGTACTGTCAGTGGTTAGTAACATATGATTCTGCTGTTCTCAATCAGCTAAAACAGCAACCTAGAAGCTTTGGGTGACAGCAGGCACTGCTTAGCAGTGGTGCTCCACTCCACAACTCAGTGATTCTTAAAAGAATTCAGTATCTCACTCACAAGATAAACATGTAAATGCCATGTATCCACATGCTTCCACATGTGAGCCCAAACTTACATCATAGTTCAGCTATACAGACTCAGTTAAGGATATACATCATGTTGGAGGTTGAGAGGTGTGGAATTTTTCCCCATTCTGGGTGCTAGCTTACTAATGGCTGGATACTTAAGGGCTATTAACTTCTTTTGTAAGACACAAAGAGCTAGCTGGGCATGGGGAGGGGAGAGCAGATGTGGTCATCAGATAAGGCACTCGACCACCAGCTACGGAGGAGGCAGCAGGGGGAACTGCAGGCTCCTCAGCTACAGCAGCAGAAAGTTCATCCGGGTCTACGCTGCTTTTCTTCTCATTGGTGAGTGAGCTTTCGTCTAGGAAGGGGACGTCTCCTGGAGGGCACATCCTCCTGGCTGTACCGGGAGTTTTTTGCACAAGGGGGCTGGCAGCTGCCNCTGCAGCTGCGCGGGAGTCATCGCACCCGCCCTGCCCGGCCGGGAGCCCGACAGCGCCCCTGCCGGCTGTGACCGGAACTGCACCAAACGGGAAAAGCGCTTGGCAACCCAGAGACTTCTGTCACTGCATCTTCTGGTTTTCTTGTTTGTTATTGCTACTGTTGTTATTGATTGTTTGCCTTGCTATAGACACTAATAAAAAAATGTTATTCCTTTTCCCTGAAAGCCTTCCCTGAAATCTTTGCCTGAAAGCCCTTGATTCCAAAGTTATAATAATTCAGAGGGAAGGGGTTTCAAATTTGTGGGTTCTAAGGGAGGTTCCCACCTTCCTTAGCAGACACCTGTCTTCAAACCAAGACACATCACTTTCTAGATGTTGCCGAAGGCAGAAAAGGTTTCTGTATCCATCCCTTGGGAGCAACAAAAAGCAGATTGTTAAACATTAGCACCTTTGAGGATCTGCCAACTGAACCACTTATAAAATGTCACCGAGCATTTTCCATCAGAATTGACTTGGTAAATTGTTATTTTCAGTTAGCATTAACAATTTTTTGTACAGTCACTATGACTGACTGCTGGTTCAGCTCTCTGAACTGGTCTGTGGTTCTAAACCAATAGCAAAGCAAGGAAATAATAGAACTTTGTATCCATCCTTCTCAGCAATTAGTGGATCAGCCTACGTTTTTTTGAGTATTCCACATCTTACTAGTCTTATTTACCAGAAAATCTTGAAGTGTAACCTTTCAAGAAGCAGAGCCAGTATAATTCAAGCAAAATTATTTGAGGCAAAGGAGATAGGTACATCTCCCAATTTTTTTGGAGGTGGAATAGTTATTACTCACAGTCTGGGTTTCTGGCCTAACTTTACAAACCAATGCTCCGTCAAGATAGAAATCTTCACTGTTAAAATGCATTGAAACTAGGATCAATGTACACCTTGATGAATCTAGAGATAGGATTCCACCAGATATTTTCACACCATTTGCCAGGGAGTTGGTTAAAGGTACTGATCCATCCAAAACCGGCTATATGAAAAACTTGATGTTTTCATCTTAGCCTGCACTGCTGATTGCCTGATCACATGGGTGGCTGCAAAGAAGAGGGCTGGATTATGACTGCCACTTTGGGCTAGTGTGGAATTGCAAGGCAGAGTTACAGTGTCCAAGTCCTCTGTATTGCCCAAGGACAGCAGCTGGAGTCCTCTGCTAAGCCAGCAAGAAGTGACGTGATCAACAGTACTGATGGTCCTGGTGACAAATTTGTACTTTGGGGGAGAAGAGAAAATCAGCATGATATCACTTACAAGATGAATTTTTTTTTCGTTAGTCTTCTGAAGCAGTGTCCTTGTCATACTAAAATCTTCAGTCTGATTGCTTTCTTTTTGGACACAAAGTTTCATCCATGTGATTCATTAATTTTTAACCTTTACTTGATTCTTTTCCTGTTCTCACTATCCAGTAACATTGTATTTTGATTTGATACAATTTTCTTAAAGGATAATATAAAAAGGTTTGATTTTGCAGGCCCTTAATTTCCAGAAGACTTTCTAAAAAAAGAAAGAAGGCATTTACAGCTAATTGTATTATTTCATTGCTTGTGAACTGTTGCCAGTGATAACAAGAATGGAGTCTCATTTGCATTACTATTAAAACACAGAGAAATTAACTTTCTTTTTTTCCTTTCAAACTGCCAAATTACTTGCACATCTGTAATAGAGAGAACTTGGTACTTGAATCTTGCTGTTGAAGCAGGACAGCTCATTTTTCCAGTATTACTGTAGATAGTAGAGATGAAAATACTTTTAAAGTTTGTATAGCAAAAACCTGAGTATTAAAAATGGCATATTTAATCAGAAGCACATGTATTAAGGAAAGAGTTGATTTTTTATAATATTCTTCAGAGTTAATTCTTGCAGCAGAGGGATTTGTCTGCATAATAAGCTCAATAGATGGGCATGATCACAACCTTTGAACCTTCCCTTAACTCTGATAATAGTTTAGGTTTGTCTGGCTTGTTTCCCTTTTATCTACAGCTGACTAATGGATGTGCATGTTTTCTTCCTAGATCTTCTTATGTAGCCTTTCTCCTAAGTGATACAGGTTTCCTCTTGCATCTGCTGTACTTTTGCCTGTCTCCTTGTCTTGCAGCTGCATGTGTCATACTCTACAGTAGCATAGAAATGAGAACTGATAGTTGACTTTAAAAGTTGCTCCTTCATCAGTATTGGAATTTTTTCCCTTTCTTTCGGGCATCTTTGCACAATGGTTCATGCTAGCATGTGTCTGATAAATGACAGCAATAAGTTGTTGGCATTTTCTTCAAGGGATGGGGAAGGTGACAGAAATGCTGCCTCAGAGTCATTCCCTATATGTTATGGAAAAGGTTTATGGACAACAGATGTTCTTTTCATAACTCAGCACTGGATCTGAGATTATATATTCTGTCTTCAATAATAATTTAATAATAATTGCTTGAATATATTTTTAATTGTTTTTAAAATAGTGGTAGTAAGTGGAAAGAAAATAATAAAGTCTCTCTAATGCATTTGAATATGAAGCCAAATTAAGAGAGCATAAAATTACATAAAATAACATAAAATTTGCTTATATCTTTGGTATGCACCAACTCCTACTCATCACACTTGAAACTTTGAGACCTGGCCCTGTACAAAATGTGCCTCACAGCTGTGATGTAGAGATGTGCACACATCACATGCCTTACACATTCCTTTAGTAATAAAACGTACTAAAATTAACCATAACTCTGACCTCTGTGAAATCCACACAGCGGCCTGTCAAAGGCTGTGCTATTTGTAGTCTGTGGTGCCATAGGTTCTCTCATAAGTCAATATGCAAGGTAAATATAATAACTCACTCTTAATGTCTGAAGTATTTTGATATATAGGCTTATAATGACATTTGGAAGTGTCATTTCAAGATTATGGTGGCTCATTATATTTTCTTGTAGAACAAGCTGTGGAGTACATTGGTGCATGTGTAGCATGGATCTGACAGCACAGGAGTGCTCGTCAGGAACCCTGTCTCTTCCTATTGTGTAAACAACTACATCAGCTGAAATCTGTACCACAGATATGTCTTTAGCCTGATCTGATTAAAACCCAAGATTTTTATCCTTCAGTCTTGAAGAATTTTATAGCAAATAGGAGTGCTGTCCTGTCACATCCTAGGGAAATATAATTTTAATTTATTTAATTACTTAATTTCATTAGCCAAGGCTAGCTAAGTCCTAATTATAGTTATTCACCCTCCATGTATGAAGAAATGGGTTGCAGTGATCGGCTATATTTATTAAGAAACAGAGATCACTCACACTTAGAACTGCTCTGAATTTGACTTGAAGTTATGTTGTAAATTGCTGTCTTTAAAATGTTACTGTTACTGGGTTTTATTGTTCTGACTTATAAGACTTGATTGAAGAATGTAAATATTCAAGTTTCACCACAGTGAACACAGGCAACCCTTCACTGGATAGTCTTTTGATGTTACTGTAATAAATAGAATCATTAATGAACACAAATATCAGCATCTGTGCTCAGTCCTTCTTGTCTCCATAATGCTGCTGGGAGACTGGTGTGCTCTTTCTCTGGTTGCTTTATCTATAGCGTATGCAAGTAACTGAAACCACTTTTGAGAAACATTTCAAAGTATTTATATTTCACGACTCTTAATGCATATAATCTGATTTTTTTTTAAACAGCCTCTCAGCTATTATCACATCATTCTATAAAATGTGCAGCCTGTATTTCCATGAGCAAGTGGCCATTCTGCTGTAGAATTAGCCACCCTGGGCTAAATGTGCATATTGTTGTGCATGGCTAGAGCTTGCTTGACACTTTTTGAAGTGTTGGTATCTGCCTGTCTGCTTTAGAATAATAGTTCTAGGGTGTTAGTCTTCTTATAGGATGAAGAAGTGACCTTTCCAACCTTTTAATGTATCCCTCTCCTTTTACACTGCTTGGTTGGTGAGGGAAGTATCTTTTTGCTTTGCACCCAGTTTGGTTTTATCTTTCAAGTTTTTAGAGAGTTTTTTTCTGCCCTACTCTTTGCAAGGAAGTAAGAAGTGTGACAGAAAGGTGTGATTTTTAATTTACACCAGAGTTCTCAACAAATAATGACTTTTCACACCCTGTTCTTGTTGCTTAGCCTTGGGGAGGAGTTGTATGGCTACTGTTGTCATATCAAATTAAATCCACTCACGTAATTCAGAAAGGCATTGCTCTTAAACTTAACCCTTTTAAGCTGCTGAAGTCGACTGGCATTAGAGTGTAGGCTGAAGTGTGTGTCTTTTGGAGGGTCTTTGCTGTTGAAGGATGAAAACAGAAATGTTTTTATTTAAGGAGTTGTTTTCTTTTCTTTTGACAACAGATGCTGATGAGGTTTGTGTGGGTGAATCCTCATGTTAGCCTGCAGTTTGCTGCAGGCTCAGGGCATGGAAGGAAATGTTTGGCCAACAATGCCAGGCACTCGTATACTTGTCTGAAAAACTGGCTGCAATAATGTTGTTTGCTGAGGATTGCAAGCATGGTCATGGAGCACTTGGTGCTCCTTTAGGTAGCAGAACTAAAACACATTAAAAAGAATTCCCCTCGGAGAGTTTTCTGCTGCTGAGAAGTTTGCAGTGTGGAACAAGCTGTGTCTTTACAAGTAATCTTCCTCTGGGGAGGTCGATGTTTGTTTTGGGATGTGATGTACCCCTCTCATCATCCAAGTGAGTCCTTCGGGCGGCACACGGTATGTGCAGGATTCATCCAGAGGGGCGATGCACGTGTCCCGGCTGCCCCAGAGACTCTGCCTTCCCAGGGCGCCCACTGCATCCTCCCAGGTACTACTGGAGACTGGAGGAAGGAACCAGCAAATAACAGGAGGATTAGTCTCCTGCCTTCCGTCTTTATTGTCTGTCAGCTGTTGGTGATGCAGGGTTAAAATATTTGCTGAGTACCTGCCCTGCCAGGGGGTGCAGAGAGGGTTAAGGTGCTTGATTGACTATAAGCATGTATGTGACAGACTCTTATCTGATGGTGGGGTGGTTTGTTTTTTTTCCTTCTGTAAAATGTCAGCCATTTCCTGATGAGCCTGATGGTGGTGGTGAATTTCACACCTTTTTTCTTCTCTGTGTGGAAACCTGGGTGTTAATGGTACTGGAGCAGGTCGTGTTTTATAAGGAATGAGGCTGCTTCAGAACAGAGGGAAACCAGGGACGGGAGAGGAGGTGAGGAAAGGGATCCAAGGAAACTGCCACTTACAACAGGCATTAGCTGGATTATTTTTCACGAATTTTATTCAGAGAGTGTAGATATACTATTTGCTAAGTGCATTTTCTTTTCCTATGAAATGTTGGAGTTCAATTTGGAGTTCAGCACAAAAATAATCCCCTCTTTTCATTTCACAGGGAAATTTAGCATTGCAACAACTGAAGATGGAAAATTGGTCTGTTGAGCAAGTCTGCAATTGGTTGAAACAGAGAAATTTAGGAGAGCTAGTTCCTAAGTTCCGTGGTAAGCATTTTTCTTGTTTGGGGGGTGGGGGTGTTTGTTTAGTATTTCTTGCTATGCATTTAATTGGCACTGCCTACCTTGTTTTGGTTTGGGGCATGTGTGTATATGCTGACTGCAGACTTTTTTAGAAATTTATTAGGGTGAGAACTGACATAGATCTGATAAATCTACATAAGTGTGCAGATTTATTACTAAGTCTCTGAGAAATCCTGGGGGATGAGATTAAGCCTGTATATAAATAGAGACACCTCAAATCAGTGCTAGCAGTTTAAAAGTCTTGACAGGGCCTATTTTATGTTGTGTAAATCTTTTGAAGTAGTGCAAATGTAGTGTGTAAATGTTTTATGTCTGAGTATATAAATAGGGTGCACAAGAAGAGAGTGCACAAGGAACTGCTATGTGAACAGCTTATTTCTTGTGTACTCTGTTAAAAAGCTTGATTTCCTTCATTAGCAAGTGACAGTCTCCTGTGGTTCAAGCAAGGCCTTATTAAAAGAATTAAAATAGTCACCTCACTGCTTCTGTATGTTTTGGACTTGGCTTTTTGTTGGGGGAAGGTATCTGGCCAGTGATTAGAACTCCTAGCACTGCTTGGGAAAGGATGGTGGCAGTTGAAGATGAGTGTCAGCAGCACAATGCATCCTTACCTTTGACCTGTCTTCCATCGTCATGTTTTTAGGTGTATAGACTGTAACTGAAACTATAAAGCTATTTTACAGCAATTCTTTTACCCCTTTCAATCTGCAGAAGAAGAAGTAAGTGGAGCAGCTCTTCTGGCTCTGAATGATCGTATGGTGCAGCAACTGGCAAAGAAGATTGGGCACCAGGCAGTGCTGATGGACCTGATTAAAAAATACCAGCAACAAAAGAGTGGGCTGGAATCCCTCACATACTGTTGTGAAACACCCTTTCAAAAATTTCCAGAAGTAATCAGTGGGTGAGTTTTTTCATGGCACAGCAAATATCAGTCTGGGTATAGCTGTGTCCTTTTCATGGTATTTTAAAACTGGTATTTACTAGCTCTTCAGCTGTACCTGGTTTTTATATTTTGAGTATCTGTAACAACATGAGAAATGCAAAATTAGATTATTACCCTGTAGTTTTAAACAGTGTATCAACATTCCTGAACCACACCATTAATTAATTTAAACTTTTCTTCATATCCAGTTCTAGGACCTAGTTTTCATTTGGATGAAGCAGTGTCAAACTTTCATTAGAGCTAAGATTTTCTCTGTTTACAACATTAAGCTTTTGAAGAGCTTACTTTTAAATGCTTGCAAGTCTTGGAGTAAAATAATGATTTAGCCAGACATAATATTTGTGTCATAGGTGTATTGAAAGTCAGTTTATCAAAGGAAACTCTGGCTTTGGTCAAGATGTTAACACTTAATAATCCCAGGGTGGGATTATTGAATTTATTGTGAACCTAGGTAGATTTTTAGAAAACAGATTCCAGGGAGATAGTCCTCAATGATTGTGTTCTGGCTCTTGGTTGAGCAGGTTTTCTTTGTTTATTTGGGTTTTCTTAGGGGTGGGAGGAGGGGGCAGAATTTGTGGGGTGTTTTTGTTGGGGGTGTTTGGGTGAGGGGTTTGTTTGGTTTGATTCTCCCATCCTTTCCCTCCATGCTGATCTCTTTTAAGTTTTTCAGCATTATTTATTTTCTGAATGTCTTTGCTGAGGAGAAAAACCCTGACCTCTGAGTGGTCTCTTCTAAACCCAAGAATCCTGGCAGTAGAGAACAGCTTGCCAAGGATGCAAAATGCTTTTTTCCAAAGGAAAGGATGCTAGCATTAATGCTGCATTAGTCACAGTAGGATTAATCCCAGTAGGATTAGATCTGAAGAGCATTTGCCTTCATCCAAAAGGAGTCCAGGTTGTGCACTCTGAGGTGATCAACAGCGCAAACAAAAGCGTGACAAACAGTGATGACTGAGTTATTGCCAGACAACCTGAACTCATGAGCAGAGCTACATTGCTCATGTAGATGCAGCCTCTTGTCCTTGTGGAATTATTTGTGAAACTCCTTAGGTAAATGCTCCTTCACCTTTGGAGGGAAGGGGATTGCAGGAGGAAGACTGTCACTGCACATATGATTTGTCACAGGCCTGAAGTGTGCAATTGCAGCCAGCCTCAGTTCTCTGCACCAAGGTCCTGCCTATTTGATTTATAGGAATCTCCTAATTTAGGGGTAGAGCAGGTGTCTGCTGTGAGGACTGTTGTGTGTGAGTCCTGTACTTCATCCAAACCGTGGTGGATACCCCATGATCTCAGCAGGGTGGTTCAGAAGAAAACATGTCCTTATGCTTAGGGCAGTTAGAATGTTGCTTTAGATATTTAGCTTTCATCGTTGACTTTGCCAGGGATGTTTGGATAGACTGCGTCTCCAATGCGACTGTTTCCCATGTGCTTCTCAGCTCTTGCAGGTCAAGACATGGTGGTGTCTCACAAAGGGCATGCAGTTGCAGTAGCATGAGGGCAACAGCTTTGCTGTGAAGTTCTCCAGACTAACAACAAAAAAAAAATGCATATAATATCAAATTTTAGTGAATATAATTTACATTAAAATGTTTCCTTACCTAGTTTTCTTCCTGGAAAATAAGATGCTGGTATCCTTCTATTTACAGGGAAGTTGATTCAATAACCTGCAGTTTCTGAAATATTTTCTGTGTCACCAAGAATGACAGAATAAAATCCAAGCATGTGTTAGATGCACTCAGTCATGTATTTTAGGATGAGTAAAAACTCAATATATTCTGTGCAGTTTGGGGTATAAAATTATGACAAAGCTCCTGTAGTGAAAAGAATATTTTGTTACAAAAGTAAAAGTTCTATCCTCATATGCTGATATCTGTGACTCTGTTTTCTTAACACCGCAGTGCTTGTCTTAGTGAGGTTGTTCAAAATTATTTTTGTCTGTTCAATACATCTTGAACAGAATCCTGTAAGAGTAATTTCTTTTGATGTATTTCAGGGACACAGGACTAAAGCGTATGAGACTCTGTTTAGAACAAATGTAAAATTCACGACTCCAATAGTTCACAATATATGTGAACTCGCATTTCCTCCATTACTCAGTGATGCTGGGCTGAATTGCAGGGAGTAGAGTAACCATGCTTATAGTAGCATCCATAGCTGGGTGTGTGGTCCCACAGTGCCAGGGGACAATGGTGAAAACAGAGTTTGCATGTTCCTACCTCCTAGCATGCAGTGCTTGAGCCCAGGTGAAAACCCACCATTTTTTCTGTTTTGCAGAATTATTTCTCAGTCAGGCCAGTTCCCAGAACTAGCTCGTCCTGCCAGGACCAGTGACAGGGTGGAGAAGGCATTGTTCAGGGCAGGGAAGAAAGCATCATCATCACAGTGGCTTTCTGGGTCAGCTGATGTCACTATGGCACTTCCAAGAGCTGTCAACAGTATTTTTCTGTTGTATTTCTCACATGAATGCTATCCCCAGTACTTTTTGGTGCACTTCTGGCTGCCACCTCTTTATCCCGGTGTCCTTAACACATCCTCTGACTGTGTGTGAGTTGTGCTGAGATCTTCTCCCTGCTAGAAACAGAAACAAAGCCCTTTGTTGGACATGGAGTTTTGAGCGCGATAGGTGAACACTTTCTGTGTGGAAGTAATGGATTTGTGGAAGGACACAAAATGTGGCTTACATCTCCAGCAGTTTGGATTAGGACACAGAAATAGCATCTTGCGTGTGTCACTGGTTCAGTGGAAATATTCTCAGTCATGCAGCAGAAACTGTGCTTATGTGTGTATGAGGAGCTCACACATAGACATTACCAGGTAAATATTAAGATGCCTTCCAATTTAATGACCAAATGTTTCTAAGAGCTACACAGAGAACATACTAAGGGAGTTTTTTTGTTTGTTTGCTTTAACTGTATAGCTGAAATATACTGATTCATGGAAAGGGACAACTCCCCATATGAATTTGGCAAACTTTAATGTCACTTCCAATAACAACTTTTCATTTGTTGAGTGCAGCTGAGGTTGGAACAGTTTCTAGAGCATCTTTAGAGTTCAGATGTTCTGAAGAGATGACGTTAAAAAAAAAAAAAAGTAGTTTATGACTGCCATGAATTCTCGGCAGCATACCAGTGTCCTCTATCTTAGTTCTTCCTTTCCCCCAGTATGGGGTAAAACTGCTGATGTTGTCTTCTACCAACACATCTACCAAAAGAAGAAATAACAGGAATATGAGGAGGAAGAGAAGTGGACACAAAGGTTAAATGGAAAGCAGTGATTTGTACTGGCACATAGCAAAAGTGGGTATTTAGAGCTTTTGTTGCTAGTGATGAGCTAGAGTTGAAACAAATAGCCAGGAACAGTGTAAGACCTGGTGGCATTTGGAGACCTTCTAGAGTGGCTGGAGTAATGTCAAGCTGACTTGAAGCTTTGGACTTAACCTCCAGAAGACACAACTTTTCAAGGCTCTAGTTATATAGAAACTGTCTTGAAGTGCTGTGTAATTATCTCTTTCAGCCCCCCCCTTGCATGTTGTAATGGTTAGTTTTCCCCACAGATTAGGGGATGTCAGGTTATGAAGATGGAAGTTACCCTGCAACTCTGAGAAGGCTGATTTTCTTGGGGTTTGTAACTGTGTAGTAGTTAGAATATAAGCAGGCAGTACTATTTACATTTTTCCTTTTAATTTGTCAGAGTTTGATAATTGAGCTGAGAGATTGATTAAGAGGAATGAGCATGTAAAATCATGACAGAGAGATTGATTAATAGGCGTAAGCATGTAAAATCATGACATATTCATTATGTTAATTTTTCTCCTTTTCTTATTTCTGCCACTGGTATTTTAGAACCCTAAAATTCCTCTTTTCTGTAAGCTGCACAAGACCTGATAGTGAATTTTTTTTCTTTTTTCTTTCAGGGCTGCTGACAGACAGATGTCAAATTCTTCTGGTCCTGTGGAGCAGAAGAAATATCTGTGTCCAACTGAAAATGAAAATGGTCTCATTGATCATAGAGTACTAAAGCAAAAGTGAGCTTATAATATATTCACTAAATTTTCCTTACCTTTTGAAAATTACATAAACACTTCTTCTTGCTTCATTTATACTTTACAAAAAGTGATCTTAACTACTCTAAGTCAGGTTCAGGTATATCCAGGTGTATTTACAAAACAGCAAGAACAGAAATTTATTAGAATTTGACTGAATGAAATAGCCTGATGATGTGTTTCCATCCTCAGTCCTTGCTCACTCTTTCATGTTTCCTCATGCAGAGGGCACGATACAGGTTTGTCTTTATTTATCTGATTTTTTTAAAATCATCTTTTACAGATGTGTTGTCAGCAACAATCTGGCAAATTAGTCATTACAGTGTGGAATATGGTTATTAAAAAATTGTGTACTTGAGGCATCTTTAATATAGCACTTGGGAAGGCAGGCATGCTGATTCCATTTGCACACTCATTTTCCTTGGTTATCAAAATAAGCCTCCCTAGAAACTGGAAGCAAGACATGGTGATGATTTTTTGTCTTTGTTTTTTTTTTCTCTTACCCATTATTTTCTTGTTTGAGATGGGCAGTCAGTGTTTAAACAGAGACCTTTTCCTCTTTCAAGGCAATAATTTTCTTGTTTGCAAAGCTTTGTCTGCTTATCATTATCTCTCTTTATTTCTGCAACTTCTCCCCCTGCCATTCTCCCCCATAGATATGATTTAATGCTCTTAAAACAAAGTCCTGGTACTTCTGTTCTTTAAAAGAACTTCCCAAAAACTCCGAAGATCATGTCAGCATTGTTATAAAACAAACAAACCCAGATCACTGAACCCTTGGAATAAACCACTAATATGATTCTGCAATGTTTAGCCTGTGCTTCTAAAGGATGCTTATTTTTAATTAATGATTTGCCTTGTGCTGTATAAAGAGTTTTAAATGGGTTGTGTGGATCAGAGTAAGCATTGCACAATGTACAGTTTAAATTATTGATGTTTGGCCAGGATTATACTTATATGCTCTGTCTCCTCATTCATTTCATCCACTCTTAAAAAGAAAAACTTTGTGGGTTGTTTTTTTTTTTTTTTTTGTTTGGCTTTCAGTTTTCCTGCTTGTTTTTGTGTTTGTTTGTTTGTTTTAATTTGTGTGTGGTGTTGGGTTTTTGTGGTTTGTTTTAGGCTTTGGTTTTGTTTTTGGCTTTGGTTTTGTTTTCCCAGAAGATCCATGGAACCACAGAATCAATAAGTATATGATTTTGCTGGAAGTCAATTAAGGGGTGCTTTTATGGATTATTAATGCTGGCAAATTGACTCCAAATTTCTTTGTCTTTCCTGTGTAGGTAGTCCTAACAAATGTGTTTAGTACACTATATTACTAAATATTACCAAAATATCAAAGAAGATTGTTTAAACACAAAAATAAACAGTAAGTGGATGAAGCAATTGTATAATTTTATTTTTCTTGCATTGAAATTGGGCATACATAAAACCAGATGAGGTTTTCAGGCTACTCCCATGGAATAATGTTTTGCTAGCAATGGCAGAAGTACAAACAGCCAATATTTTTGTTAATCTCCCAAGAACTTTAATCTTGAAGCAGTGCCTGTTTGTGAAGACAATAAGATAACTACAGAGGATAATTCAATAAATACATTTCCTATATTCTTGCTTTTCTGTATTGGAGCACTAGCAGTTTTATGGCTTCTGACAGCCTGAGGTTTATCTTGTTGCTAAGACAGAGGCTTTTACTATTTGTAAATACCTGATACTGCAGTGGAAAACCAACTTTTTATTGGTTGGTTTATATGTTCTGTCTGCCTTTCCTCAACATATTTGCTTAGCAAAATGACATCCCTAATGTATCCCTTTTCCACTGGTTCCACTATGATGGTCCAGCTGTTTTCCCTCAAGAGTGGTGTCCTGGTACATGTTTACTCATACATTTATTTTTTACTATGAAAACATATTCTGTAGCTTTTGAGTGCTGTGTAACAGATTTATTGTTTGAATGCCTTGGAATAATTTACTGAGAGCGCAAGCAGGATAACAGATCTTCCAGCCAGTCTCAACTGGTTTGAACTTCCTTATTTGCAGTGAGTTTGGAAGATGTGGTCAGTGCTCAACTAAACCTGGCTGTTTGTATACCAATAAAACTACTGAGAGAATTGACAGAATATTGGTGCTGGCACCTGCATCAATTTGAGCCGATAGCAAAAACAATGAATTGGAAGATTTACCTTTACCTTCACAAATTTGGCATTCAAGATGTCCATGATGGCCTGCATGGGTCATTCATTTCCTCAGTGGAGAAAATGTCTTTACCTAGGGTAGTCCCACATCTATTTTGTTCAGGCTACAGCAATTGCCCTGTCTTCTGGGTAGCTGCATCTGAAGGGTCTTTTAGTTGTGGTATGTCATTCTGCTGATGATCTTTGGAGAGCTCCTTCCTTTACTTCCCCTATTACCTATACATCAGTATTGTTGGTCTGTTTGATGTGTTTTGTCAGAGACACACTTATGCTTGTGCTTTAAAAAAAAGGAAAGAAAATTTTAAAGGGAAAAGAGAGAAAGAGCAGCTAGGCTGAAAAATTGTTACTTAATCAATTACTTCAAATGATTTTGCTCCATTTACATGAGAGCAAACATTACTTATACACTTATACTTATATTACATATACACATAAATGTAGTTATAGTCCTACAGTAAAAACTCAGAAGGATTGTGTTTTTTTTATATATAGCTTAAGAGTTTCTTAGTTTCTAAGTGAAGACCTTATTCTTGATATCATCAGAATTATTTCTGGTATATGTGATGATCTTTTATTCGGTTAGCTCATAAGGACATGAAAAGCAGATTTATAAAAACCATGTTAAATCTTTGACAATGATCAATAGTAGGACAGAAGTACTGTCTGTGTATTTTGTTCAGAAGTACAGATATCGGATTCTTTGTTTGATTATACCTTTGGTATAATGCAACAGAAAAATAATTTAATTTTTATGTTTTCTGATAAATTCACTTCAATTATCATTCCATCTTCCCAAAAACTGTCTAATTTGTGAGTTTTGGTTTGGTTTGTTTAGGGCTTGGGGGAGATACTTTACATTAAAGTTTTTAATTTATGTGGATACAAGAATTTCTGCCACTTTTTTTTTTAAGTCAGCAATTCATGTCTCTGTCATTGCAGCAGGATACTTAAGAACACTAACTTAAAAGTTAAAAGACCTAGAAGACTCATAATAATAGATATTGTCTGTGCTTGTTGCCCCAGTTGGAAGTCAAGGAAACTGGACTTATGGTTCTGGAGAACTTCAAGTCATCAGAGCTGAATTTATTGACATGGTTCTGTGAAACTGCCATAGAAGTTTACAGGAAAAAAAGAAATAAATTGCTGTATCTTCTTTCTTTCACACCAGAAATGAGCCAGGTCTTACAAATGACTTGCAGAAGACCCTAACTGCATCACCTTATTAAGGTCTAGCAAAGTCATAACAGCAACACAACAAAAAAACCCCACAAACCCAAAAATTCTTTGGATACAGTATAATATATCTTGCAGGGGTGAATATGAATAAACTGTTTATTTTAAATGGCCTGATTTAACCAGCAATTTTGTCAGTCAGGTTCCCCAAGGAGTATTTTTTCTTTCCTTCTCTGTAACCTATTGCTGCTACCCTCGTATGAGGTGAAAGTTCAAAGCTTTCCCTTATGTGATGCAGCTCCTCAGACTGGAAACTGTCAAAAACGTAGATTCTTTCTAGAAGAAGGTTGTGTTTGCATCTGAAAAACTCTTTTGACAGTGGACTCATTTTTTCTGGAACTTCGTGCTCATACTGAATGTGATGATTTCCATAGAAAGGGAACTGCAGGGGAAGCTGAAGTGGGAGCTGCTCTGGGAAATGATCATCTTTCACACGTGTGTCAGCTCCCACATCCCAGCCTTGCTGAAGTTAACACTACTGTGGGTAACTTCTTTTGCAGTCTAAAGGGCACCTGCCCTTATGTTTAGAGGGAACTAAAAAATATAAGCCATCATCAAGCACCAGGTAGACTGCAAATCCCAGGCTTTAGGGAATAACTGGGAAACCTTGCATTTGCACTCAAAAGTCAGAAATGACAATGAAGCACTTAAAGAGAATGCCATGAGGATCTTTCAGGCACAGATCTCAGAACTGTGAATAGAAAAATAGAGCCCTTTTTTATCTGACTATTGAGAGGGGGAGAAGTTTCATTTGATATTTCATCTTCTGTTATAATTTCTTCCTTTTGATGGAAATAGCCTTTGCAACCTTAAATTTTGCCATAAAGTTGAAAGCATGTTGTACATGTGTTAGGGAGCTGGAACTTTTTTTACAGCTGCAGACTTTTCCTTTCACATCTGCAAGTTCTTTTCTCCTCTGTTTCTTCCTTGGATTCGTTGATGTGGACTTTTTTCCAGATTACAAATCTTCAGACCCAAGTCCCTTGCTGATGTGTGATGGAGATATGTGAAAGATTAGACCTTCATCTGTGAATAATGGGAATCTATTGAGACTTCACCCATGTGCTGATTTATATGTGGATATACCAGAAATGGGAACAAACCATTGATGTCAGCAATTTTCTTCTTGACTGCCATGTCCTCTGACTAACTGGGATCTGAGCTGGTATAAGATGTAGCAAGGGGTGCCTAACTTGTGGACTTTAGCAGACAATAAGAAGAGCTTGTGGCACACAGCCTGTTTATGTGTGTGCTCAGTTGGCTTGTAAATCACATTTTCCCCTAAATGATCTATATAGATGCAGGAAACTGATCCTTCTTACCAGTATGCTCAAGAACCTTAAAAATAACAGTCTTATTAAGATCTACTATTTGATTTTGTTTCTAGGTCTCTATGGTGCTTTGCACAGCTCCCTTGACTGAGCTGTCTGTATTGATACCAAGGTTATTTTTCTTGACTTGTTGCAGCTAATTCAGGTAGCTCTGTGTATCTGTATGATGTTGCACAGGACACCGAACTTGGAGAGATGATGGTGTGTTTACTCAACATTCTTTTCTCTAATGTAGTCTAAAACCTTCATTGAATAGTCTGGGTGAGCATTTCTGAGGATAAAGTTTATGTGGAGTTGTCTCTTTTCAAACAAACTTGTATTTCATTGTGAAATATTACAACACATTTAACATGACTTCCCAACAATGAAGAGTCCAGCTAAAGCTAGTAAAATATTTAATCTTGTGTGCTGTGGAGACCAGAGGAATTTTTGGATCTCATTTGGAGAGCAAGGAATTATTTTGTGTTTGGTAAGGCTGAAGATAAATGAAATTTGGAGTATTTTTGTTGCAGTGGCAAGTGTGAAGGGACTGGTGGATGGCAGAATTACCATGACTGCCTGGTTATTAGCCATCCTAACCGGAGGAAAATTTTATCTTCTCAGGTAACTGAGTATAGTCCAGTTCACCTGAATGGAACCTGCTAAACCTTGCCACTTTTTTAAAACGGCTTTTCTGCTTCACTGGTATTACCAACAAGAGGAATTTCAGTGGTGCTTAGACAGAAAGTACTGTAAGTTTCAAAATTCTGTCCATTTTTTGTGTAGTTTAAGTGGTAGCATGTTGAAAACTGTGTGTATTGACTTGCAGCCTGTGTGCTACATCATTTTCATCAGTAAAGCTGGTGAAAGTACAGGATGCAAAATCAAAGGCTGCGGAGCGACTCACTGATTGAACATTTGCACTTTGTTTTCATAGGAGGGATTTCCAAGTGATTCCAGAATCTAAGCTGAGATTTATTTTCCTGTTTGTGTATTAATTTATTGCCAAAAAAAGCACGTGAATGTCATTTGTGGATATGTCCATATGTGGATAGGTTGTCACTTCCTGTACAAGTTTTCCTTCTTTTGAGACTGCAAAGTACTAACAGAAGTTCACTGCACTTTGCATCTATTGTTAACCATCTGTGTCCCATGAAATCTGGTGAGTTTGGAAAGATAGCAGCCCTGACCACTTTGTGCCTTTTTTACACAGGGAAATGGTATTGCTGTAAGTACTTTTAGGAGCAGATGACAGTACCTATTTTTTTTTTTTTTCTGGCACTGCATTGCCATTTGTGGTAGTGCTGGGGTTGGTGCAAGTATATCATGGGTGTAGAGCTTTTGATAGCTGTGGTGGTTTTACTTGGCCCAGTTTTTGCTAGTGGGTAGGAAGGGGCACAAAGATGGCTCCTGTGTGTCCTGTGCGAAGGTTCTGAACGTTTTTCACCCTGTCCAGCAGAGCCACTCTCTGATGGCTCTGAAGATGATGGACATGCTGCTGGCCAAACCTGGGCCAAGTAGA
>VZTX01018986.1:390451-463955 GCA_013400915.1 Pardalotus punctatus
TTACCTCTCATTTATCCTCCGACTCTGTTAGGTTAATAAATCACTTTGCAACTTAAGTCTCTCACCTGTTTGCTCATGTTTTTCGTGCGTCCCCTCCCCATCACTGCCTCATCTCAACTCATGAGTCCAGTGTGTTTGTGTTAGTTTGATTCCTCTCCTCTGCGTAAATGCAGCAGGAGAGAGCATAGAGTGCAGACGTCGTAGGTCCCTGGCATTTGGCCAGGGTCAAACCACGACAATAGCTCGCAAGCTAAAGGATGCAAGGTGGTGTGGCAGTATAACCAGGTCAGAAATGTTGAGTTATAGGCCAACATCCTCAAGAAGTTATTGAGACTGTAACTGGCTGTTGGGACCCATTTTTCCCTGTGCTCTTTCAGAACTAGGGTTTGGGCAGCCAGCAGTGACAACCTGCCTCAGGATCACCCCAGCTGGGGTGTGACCTCTGTAAATAGTGGTCATGGTGTTCTTGTGACAGGAGCTGCCAGGCTGTGTCTGCTGTGTTTCCAGACATGTGCTGAGGAAAACTACCTTCATCCCTTCCTTGCCTTCCCTTGTGGAAGGATGGCCTTAATTAAATGTCGTGTGTAGCATTTTTTTCAATTAAGCTGTTTGTCTTACTAGAGTAGGAAACATAAATGAAGACAGTTAAAGATATTTTTGCAGTAGTAGCGAGCCCCAGTGACTTCTGCTCTGCTTTCTGCTTTCAGTTAGAAACCACCTCCTGTCTGCTGGTTATAACATTTCACATTTGACATCCAGTTTTTAACTCTATATGTATTGATTGCTGCTTTTGTAGGTATTCTTTATGCAGAAACAAAGACAACAAGCCTTGAATTTCTATGGCAATAACTTTCCTTTGTTTTGAGTTTTTTCATACTTTTCTTTTCCTCCTGCATGCATTTCCATAGAAGAAAGATGTGATCATGATGATATAATCTTTTCTTTTACAGAAAGAACCTGAAATCATTTTTTGCAAGATACAAGACACTGCAGTGGACAAGTTCTTACACTTTGCCAGACTTCCCTTATGATGTCAAGTGCATATTAGCAGAAAAAAAATGCCCTGATCACAGTATGAGAATAAAGATTATTGAATTTTTACAAGCAGACATGACAAAATACCTAGAAGGATCACTGTAAGTAAACACCATTAAATTTGGGGGCATTACCTGTTGTCTGCAAAGGTAAATTTTCAAATGGATGTAAAGCCATTCTCTAATATATTTGCTTAAATAAAGGAGGCTAAGGACCTGAAACCAATAGGAAGATTTCATGCAAACCTTTAAGCTGTGCCCTTTTTTATTTGGAGGGCAATTGATTGCCTGAGAAACAGTCAGTTTAATGTAGATCAGTACAGACTCCAGTGTTTAATACTGTCTAGAAAACCAAATATTTCTTTTATGTCTCCATCTTGTTTGCACAGGTATCCGAACAGTCAGCAGTATAACATCGTTGTCAATGCTCTGCTCCAGGCATACCCATTCCTTGATGAAGATGGGAATGGCTTTGTAAGTATTGTGGGATTTTTCCACATAATCAATCACAAGAAAATATTCTAGCTTGGAGGAAAGCAATATCAATTTCTTATATGCTGGCTCTATTCAGAGCTGTAAGCTTCACTTGGCTGTGTTTGGCAAATCACATTCTTATTTCATTATATTAATTAAAGATTAATCCAGGTATAGCCATACCTCAAAGCTACTAAGAAATCATGCGGACCTGTACATTAAGTTCCTGGTTGTTTGTTATTCTTTCTGGACTGATTTCTGCCCAAGCATAAAATTAAATCTGATTTCATTCTGTTTTTAAAAACAAAGAAGCCAGCTCTTTAGAAAATTGTCTGTATGAGGACTAACATATAACTGATGCTCTCGCAATGCGTTATGATCATTTGTGTGTTAGATATGAAACTACAACATATGCAGTAATATGGTTTTAGTAGTGGTTTAAATATGTTGGGAATCTAGGTCTAATTTAAAAAAATATTTAAAAACACTTTTTGAAATATCAGTGGAAACATAAAATATATTCTGGGTCACAAGGGTGAAAAAAATGTAGTTCAAATTTAAGTCAGCTCCTTCCTCTGCTGTGGTCTGTGGTCTCGGAGGATTGTGGTCACCTTTTCACTTCACATCATTGCTTTGCCATGTGGTACTTTTATAAAATCTTGTAAAAGCTTGTGAGCCTCAGTGGGGACTATTAGCTTTAAATATGTATAAATATATATCTCACGTGCCATTACTGTGGAAAGTAAAATAATTTTGGGAATAAAAAAAAAATTGGGGCTTAAGGAGTAACTATTCTGGTTCTCCCCTGAGCCCAGGCATTGTTGAAAAGAAAGGACTAAAGAAAACAAGCACATCTCAAAAAGAAGAGAGTGAGCAAAAGGACCAGAGAGAAAGAGTCTATCCTCATTTTTAATCAGGATACCTCTCTGAATATGAGAGTGGTGCTCCTTGGGCAGTGGTGCTCTGTGGGCAGGGTCCTGAGTAATTCTATGGCTTCATCTGGCTCCCTTTATGATGAGGAGATAGAATGGTATTCACCTTGGTCCAAAGACAATTTTACAGCCTTTAACTTTTAAAAACTGCTTTTAGACAGAGATTCTTAAGGTAGGTTTTCAAAGGGCTTTAATTGCACCAGAACCATAGACTGGGTGAAACTACTTATAGCTGTTCCTTGGGAAACAGTAATTTCTTACCAGATGGATGGCAGAACTGGTGCTGGCAGAAGTTATGTGATGGGGCAGAGAGTTCAGTTGTTGTTCTTTATCTTTTGATCTTTCCTCATGCTTGTTAGAAAGCATGCCTGGCAATAACTGCAATAAGTAAGCAATAAAGCTGGAATTAGCAGGTTATAATATTTCTAGTCTAACACTTTCTGAGCCAGCCCCTCTCCATTGCCTGGATTGAGACAGGAAAAACTGCATTAAAGGTGTATTCCTGCATACTTAAATATGGAGGAGGGTGTGAGAATGAATTACTATTTTTATTGGCCCTACTGTTAGACATTCTATTCTTCCTTCATGATCATAAATGCTATAAATTCTTCTATTTTCTTGGCCTGAAACAATTGTGTATTACAACAGCAATAGCTTAAAACAAACCCTACAATATATGCATAGCTACTTATCACAAAACTTGCAGTAAAATTGAATTTATATAACTTTAAGAAGCAAACGAACAGCAAAAAAATTGACAACAACCATTATTTGTTGTTTTTTTTTTCTCAGAAAGTATCTACAGCAGCTTAAAAAAGCAAAATTTTTGTAGGCTTTTCTTTTAAAACTCCCTCTGGTTCTCAAAGTACAATAATTACTGCTACCTGTTCCTGATGATAGTATTAAAATGTGAGATGTAAAATATTGATTACTGAGAGGTTTTGAATACCTTAAATTTGTTTATCTATAATAATTAAAAAGTTGTTGTTATTATTACAGTTTTTAAAATAGTACATTGAAAGTATTTAAGAGGTAAATTAAAATACCATCAATAAAATTCAGAGGTAAAGGGGACTGATAGGTAAAGGTAGAAAAGAAAACTAATACAAGAGCAGCATTTTAAGCAAAAATGCTAGTTACATTCCTTGTTAAATAACATTTACATATAAACGTCTGGGGAGGCAGTTCATATAATGTGGTTTTGGTGTCAACATTGGGAAGAGAGGAATAGCGCTCTTCACATTTTTGTTTCTCTGTGGACTCCAAAGACAGCCTCAGGTGGCCAGATGTGCACAGATGTCAGCATCTGAAAGAGAACTCCCATCTTTTGGTGTCTTGCAAGGATGGAGAATGGGACACACCAAACACAGCAATTCAACTAGGCTGGCCTCTGAGAATAATGGTTTCCAGCACTGGTAGTGTGATGAAGTCATTTGGGTTTATTTAGAATACAAACAAGCCTCTTTTCAATAATTTGGACTTTTAATTTCTTGTCGAAGTTGCAGAAAAAATAAATTGTTGCATGCATTTTAAAAACCAAAAGGGCTGAGCACAGTTTGGAGTTTTGCATTCCCTCTGGTGTTCTGGAGCTCATTTCCGCCACTGAGTATTTTCCTTTCTGCCATGCAAAATGCTCCATACCACTGTATTGTTAATGACATTCATTTGCTGCGCATTATTTATTGCTGTGCTATGTCTCATTTCCTAGAATCAGTTTAAAATTATGCTCAAAAGGAAAGCAGTTTCTTACCCTTTGGGGTAGAGGAGCAGCCACAGCATCAGAAGACTGCAGTAGTTCTTAATAAGATGTCCTGATAAGGTCTGGCAAAGGTGGGATTTTAACTTTAAATCACAAGCGTGGCAGTTCTGAGCCCTTTAGCAGAAATGGATGTGTGTTGGCTGCTGGAAAAGTGCAGCAGAAACTGTTCTGGGTTCCTCCCTAGCCAGTGTGCATGCCTGCGTGGAGTGGCTGGGCAGGGGCAGGCAGCTGGGCTTCCTGGAGGAGAAAAGGGAAAACTCATCCCATGAGAGATCTTGGACTTCCAAAATTAACATTTTCTTCTGGCCAAGCACAGAAAATCAGAATGTAAAGAACTTGATATTCTTGATGTACATGGATGGAGAATCTTTGAAGTGTGAATGTCAGCACATTTGTTGCAACATTTTCACAGAAATGAAATAATAACTGGAAAAGAGAAAGATATTCTAGCAAATGTAGAGGAACAACAACAAAAAACAAATATAAGAGCGCCTAAATTAGCACCAGAATTTTCATGACAGGGTAAAACATTACTTGCAAAACTTTGAACATTCCATTTTTCCGGTTTGTTTGTGGGGTTTGTTCGGTTGGGGTTATATTTCCAAATAGTGGACAGTTCCTATTTACAAATACAAACTATTTCTAAAAAATAAACAATGTGCATGTTATGTAGAAACATAGTCTAATATTTCCAATCTCATACTGTTGCAATGAGAGGTCATTCAAAGTTTTTGGTTTCAAGATTTATTAGCAGATTATTCAAAATTCTGTTTTCTCAGTTAAAAAATTTCCCATTTAATTTTGTAGTATTGAAAAAAAATATGCTTCTGTGCCATCAGCCTTTTTTCAAAGAATATCCAATGCAATATAGTCAGGACAATGATTATGATCCTAAAGAAATTAATTTACAGATAAAGTAATGAGCAAGCCACTTACATACTATGAATTTTAAAAGGCTGTTATTTATGAGTCTAGAACCAGGGATTAAGAATTATCTGAAATTCTAAATAATAACTAAAAAAAATTTTGTAATTGTAAATACTTAATAGTAAAATACTAATTGTAAAACTCAGTTAAGGAGTCTATGGTGTACCTGGAATGAAATTAATTCCAACATTAACTTTTGGTAAAAAGTGCTTTAAAGTGACTACCTGAGGAACGTTTTCTATGATGTTTCCTTCTACTTATAGAACAATGCTATCCTAAACTAATACATGACGTTTAAAAAAATAAAAGTCTTCATTTAATCATGAGATGGGTTGTTAGATTTGCGATGTATATTGTAACCAATGCAACACTTGTAAGTTATAGACAAACAGTTAATATAGCAAAAGCCAAGTTCATAGACACAGCAGTCAAAAGCAAATTGGCATGATGCTGTTTCTTGACAACTTGAAGGATATTCTATCTGTCTGTATTTGTCCTCTTTACAAGGCTTAAACCCAACAATTTGGAAAGAAGCACTTCCCTTATTTCATTTTCTTTCAGCCAACCTTTTGAAAATTGTGTGATTTCAAGAAAATATGACATGAGGAAGGAAGAGAGAGGGCTCTCTCATCCACACCACTTTCCAGGGGGCTTTGCACAAGCAGCTCCCTTGAGCTCGTGGCTGCCAAGTGGTGCTGTGGTGCCTGTGAAAGTCAGGGTGCCAGTGCTGACATGCCTGATTTATGTAACTGCTGCACACAAAATGATTATTTGCTAGTAAATAACTGCTTTTAATCTGCATGTAATCCTTTCCCTCCTATGTCAGATAGGCACAGGCTAATCCTTCTACTCCTTTACCAGGAAGGTAAACCTTCCTGGGGTGGTGATTGGGGGAGGAAGGGGAGGGCAGGGAAATTAACAGGAATAAAGTTTTTGGTTCAAAAATGGTAACAAAAGCATCCCTTTTAGAAGATGCATTACCCACTAGGGAAACCACATAAATGTATGTGCTTGCAGTCTCATTCTGGAAATAGGTATGTGAGAAGGGACTTGGCTAAGTTTATGACAATCCTTTTACAGAAATAGATTTAGTTAAAATTCTTAATTTATTGGGGGACTGGAGGATGAAACACCTGAAAGTTTTGAACTTTGAGGGATATTTAAAGCCTTGTATAGGTGTCAGCATATTCTTTCACGTGAAAGAATAAGCAAAAATATCTTCTAGCCAAATAAAGCTTTTCAAAAGAAAGAAACTGCATGGAGCTCAGTTACAGGGATGCTTAAATTGTTGGCTGCTAATATATTCTGGGATGATCATGTTTTAAAATATTATAACATCTGTTAAACACTTCAGAGAAGCATTAAACAAGGTTTTTGTTTGCTTCTTTCTTAGCAGCCTTAAAATAGCAAGTCAGGCATAAATTTTGCTAGGCATATGATGATGGGGTATTTACATCAAAATGCATAGGGCCGGAACTGTATATGTATTTAGGGACCTTAAACATTCAAGTGGACAAGTGGGATTTTCAAGGCATGTTGTCACCTTACTGCTTCTGAGAATGATGTTGGGGTGTAATACTCATATTGAGGCTGTGACTGTGCCTTATGAGAAGACTGGGTGAGCAGCTGTACTCTATTTTTAATCATCATCTTTAGGTTGGTGGTGATGTGACTTCTGTTCTGGCAGAACTCTGAGCCTGAAGTTTACATACTAGAAGAGCAGAGGGGTTTGTTTTCTTTCCAGTTCTTGGATGTTCAACTGTGACTGGCAGCGAGAGGATGCTTCAGTAAGGGTACAGAGGTGGGGGGCAGAAAGTGTCCCCCTAGAGAGGGCACTCCTGCCCTGGCTGGCCCCGGGGCTGCTCAAGAAGAGCTGCATTAGACACCACAGGGATTGTATTCTCACAGCTCTTCCACTGTAATTTTTCACCATTAATGCAGGTCTTGCTTTTAGGACTGAGGGCCTGCAGGCCAGCTAGTACCCTAGGGAGGTGGGAACAAAAAGCTCAGCAGGAGAACTGCAAGGTCACACTGCCTTTGCAACCATCTCTTAAGAGACCCTCTCATCTGAATCCTGTGAGTAAGGCAGGCAGGCAGGTCAGACTCACTGCAAAGAGAGAGATACTGTACTGCTTAATCTACTTCTACTGAATTCTGGTTTACACCAAAGTTAACCTTTCAAATCATATGACCTTGACTATTAAATGACACCATTTATGTCAGACATTTAGGGCAATCATTCTTCTGTTTATATTGACTTTTAGCATGTCAGTGGGTACAGGCTTCAGTATAGTATTGAGTGTAATACTGGAGTCAATTTTAGAAAATGAAGTAACAGATATTCGAATATCTCCACATCCTGTCATTTGCAGTCACTTTTCTGACTAATTTTTTCCCCTCTGATTCTTGAGTACCCCTCAACAACTGGAATAAGTGAATGATTTTGAGGAATGACAAAACTGTTCAAAACTGCAGGTTGTGCCTGTAGATGTATTTAGCAGCGTTTGCTTAGTAATTGCTTCCCTGGGTGTCAGTAGATGGCATGGCTATCTCTGCCCTGGGACATCCAGCTTTGGGCCAGACGTAAATGGCCATTGGTCCTTAAGGATGCATGAGGAAGTTGCTGTCCATATAGTTTTCAGAAGTAATTTTTCAGTAACTGAATAAAGAAATACACAATGGTGGCAGAAGCAGTGGGGCCACATAAGCTCTGTCTTTAACTGCCGAGGAGTGATGAATGGCTGCATTAAACAGAAGCTGCATCTGCTTGCAGTGCAGAAATGCCTTTAAGTTGCAATTTACATACCTTGAGGTGTCTTATAAACCCTAGAACCTACTTAAATGATCCTCTTAATTCAGCAGTTTTGAATTCAATTTAAAAATGTACTTGATCCACTACAACTGTAGGCTCCCAGCAAAAGGTAGTGCCACAGTGTCTTTCCCACTCTCTGCTGTTAGACACAATAATCATACAACTGTGCAACCAATCAGATGCTGCCAGGGGCAAATGAAAAATAATACACTAAACTAGAAAAAAAACAAAACCAAAAACCACCAAAAAATCCCCCCAAAACCCCATAGCACAGTTTCTAAGGCATCTGTGAGCTGATCTGCTTCACTATATAGTTTCACAACTCGATGTCATGAATGGAGCACAAAGTAAGAGCTGAGGAAGGGAAACACACTGCAGTTTCACTGGCAGCCTTGGATAGATCTAAGCCTTAAATTCAACTACTGTTATCCTCAGCAAGCCACAACAGTGCCATTAGCCCAGCTGTTGGTTGCCACAGAGCCATTTAACACAGGTCCTTTTGTTTGCTTCCATCCTGAAGTCACCAGTGGTGCCACCCTGTGAACCTTTTTCTGCTTAATGGCAAACACTTTTTTGTAGAGTTAGATAAAACAAAGTGACCTGCTTTAGGAACAGGGCAAATTCTTGAAAGATATTTGTAATGTGTTTTTTCCCCCATGAAGTTGCTGTGGAAACGGGCCCTTAAAGATCGTTTCAAATATGTGCGGAGACCCATTGAAGATGATGAGCAAGTCCTGAGGAACAAATGCAAGTTTGGCCACAGGAGAGGACAGACCAGAAAATCTTCATTTGCTGAAAATAAACTTGATGATGTCCAGATGCACACAGAGGTAAGACTTTTGGTGCTTCAGTCTTTCAACTCCTCTGTTTACAGTAAGGCCACTTGCCAGTAAAGGGGAGAACTGATCTTATCCCATTTAAACTCATTTTCTATAGAGCTTGTCATATTACCAGACCCTTGACTTTTTTCCATTTCTGGAAAACTAGGCGTTGACAACAGACCTAAACCTGATACTGGATGCCTTGCACATTTGCTGTCATTTAGAGTTGTTGCAAATTGGACAGAAAATTCTGTTTTATTTTAATGCAATATTTCTATTCTGTTTTTGGTTACTGCTCTAACTCCAGTTAGAGTGAAAAACAATAGAGAATTATGCCTAATATATGAAGCCTCTATACAAATAAGGATGCAAAGAGGTATTTGAGTTGGTAACAAATGTCCATATCCTCCTACCACATTGCACTTTTTTATATAAAATATCTTTGTATTGATGGGTGATATAGATAGGGATGTTTACAAATCTACACATGCCGCTGTTGTGTATTCCTTTAGTTAGAGAATTCAGAGTTATCACGGCCCAGTAAGTGTCTGAAGCACACCAATTAATTTATACACTTTCATAAATGCATTAATGTTCCAGCTATGCTTTGCCAATGCTCCACACGCTTCTTTGTGCTGCAATTAAAACATGGTAAAATTTAAACAATTGTAAGAATGTGATAAGGAAGAGATGTAAGTAGATATTTGTCTTTAGTTTGTCCATGTCCATCTTGCTGTTTACCAGACCCTGTATTTAGGGGGGCAAGAGTGGTTTATTGGATGCATTTCTGCATATATTTCCCTTGTTTGAACGTAGCTGTAGTTTCCTATACAAAATGCAAATACATGTTTGGTTTGGTTTTTAGAAGACTCAGTAACTTCTGTTTATTCTCTTTGGGTTAACATGTTCATTCTCTTCTTTCCTGCTTTAGTTGAAGGGTTTGCAGAATGTGTGAAGTAAGAAACCTGCAACTTGGGTGCAAAACAATAAACAGTCTTGCACACCATAAAGAAGAAATTTTAGGCTTCTGGTTTAGTGTGTGCATCAAGAGTTAGCCATCCTTTATCTGCTAAAGCTTGGAAAGGGCACGTGTGGGTCTTTTTATGAGGTCGTTGAGAAGGGCTTTGGAGTGATCCTGTAGGGACTGCATGCTAAACTTCATTTTTCTATAGAAAGGGTGTAACTGCATTGTGCTGTGTATCTGCAGACCAGAAATCACCACTCTCTTTAACAGAGGCCATCACTGGTCACCCTTGTTTGCTTTAGGAATTAAAGAAGAATGTTACATCCCTTCTAAAGGCCTGGGCCTTTTTTGCTAACCTGAATGTTGTAAGCAAATTAAGGGTTAAACTTAAAGGCGGTGAGAGGATGCTGAGTTAATAATATTAAACATTTCCTCTTTTTTTCACATATGTAGTGACGTAATTTAGGATCCCAGAGTCAACAACTCTTTCTTTTCTAAACAACTTTCCCTTTCTTTCTCTCATTTGCATTGTATCCTGAACAAATATACATATATATATAATAGAATTATAAGTGCAAGAATCAATACTTGTGGGCCCTATTACGGCCTAAGAATGAGTTCTGTAAAATTGAGGGAATCATAACTTCCTTACTTTTAAATGTTTCTACATGGAAAGCAGAGATGTCTGACTCTGAGATCCTAAATTATGTCACTACATATGTGAAAAAATGAGCAAATGTTTAATATTATTTTTAAGAAAAGCAGTGTGGGGTTTTTCATTCTCTATATTTAAGAACACACATAAAGGCACTTTCCTGCCAATCCTTGGCACTAATTACTCTATGAAAAATATAAACTGTTAAACAAAGTGTCTTAATCTCTAAAAATAAATATTTGATCTAGAAGCCAATACCACAGGCAAACCCAAATGATATTCAAATTACCATTAGCCAGATCCCCTTGTCTTCATCCCTTTTCCAAGACTGAAAGAATGAATCAACCTTGTGTGAACTACAAGCCGACATGTCAGGATTAATTAAGGTAAAAGGGGGGAAATGAATTCTAGGTTAAGGAGACCTTTGGAGAATTCTCAGTGAAGGATTCCTAGTCCCTTTGGGCCACCACACTCTCCTTTAGACAGGCAGAGTAGGACATTTAGGGCAATACAGGTCAGAGCCGACTGGCAGAGCTATGCAGATGAGAGAGCACATCTGCTCACAACAGATGACCTACTTACAGTCACACAGCTGACTTCGATATCGAGCTCCAGTTTCTGAGCAGTCATAAGCTGTAACTCTGTCATGTGCTTTGTGTCAGTATAGTCTTGGATTGTTAACGGTATGAAACTGATAAAAACATTATTTACTGATAGGAAATGTCTCACTGTTATACCTGGCATTTATTTTTATAAGAAAAGAGTAATAAAGTTATTACGACTAATAAAACCCTTTAACCAATCTTTTTACATCTTCATGTGAAAATCCAGCCGCTTGCCAGAACAATCTTCCTGTGGTGTTTTGAGCCAGACGATGCCTGCCTCTTGGTCTGCCCAAGCCCCATTAACTTCCAGAAGGCATTCTTCCTTCAAAAGCAGCTCAAGCATGTTTGGCCTCTCGTGCAGGGCATTGCTTCCAGGTGCAACATCTGTCTTTCTCCTCCAGTTTCTTTAAAACATCTGCTGATGTGTTCCTCGTTACAGAGCATTATATTCAAACAAAATTGAAGAGTAGCTACTCTTTTTTGAGTGACTAGCATCACATGAAGGGTCTTGAGCAAGTGAAGGGCAGTAGGATGATGGTGAGTAAGCACATAAACCCATGCTGGAGGTGTCTGTCACTAAAGGAGACTTTTATTTAAATTATGCTTCCTAAAAATATCCATCAGGTTGCACCACCAGGGAGAGAAGCTGGGGCTGTGCCTGACAGACATTATTTTGAGCCTCTGTGTCTGAGGGATATCCAGAATTTTATCAGGAAAGCCTCCATATGCAACAAATTTTATAGTTATTGTGTGAGAATCCTTCTTGGTCATTTTACACAGTCAGGCAAATATCCTGGAGCTGCAGTAATCCAGGGGAGAGTGCTTTGTAATGATAATGACCTTCATCTGCTGCAAATGGAAGGTACTTTCCATGAGAAGGGTGATCACATCGTGAAAATACATGAGAAAAACAAGCCCGTCTCCCCTGTAGCCAGGGTGGGATTACTACTAAACAAGTGGCTTGTTCTGACCGATCTCCTATTCTTTTTTTAGCATCAAAACCCCATTCCTCTGCCCTAAGGAATTGTTTGGTTTTTGGTCCTTCAGGCTCTGAGAGAAACCACCTCCTGCCAGGTGTAATAGGAAGGGCCCTAGACTTGGGGGAGCCAGAAGAAATAGAAAGATAGGACCTTCCTGGTCCTTGGCCAAAGGATTGTCAGAAAGCAAAAGATGATGGAAAGGGAAATGTGGTTAGAGTTGATGATTATCTTACATACCTTGAGAGCTTGTGGCTAAAATACTATCTTAGTCTTCCTGAGCTAGTGACTGAAGAGCAAATTGTCCCTTTCAGAACTTTAAGCTTGGAAATCTTGTCAGTCTTGAGCAGTGCTGTTCGTGGAAAGTGTGACTTCAAAATCAATTCAGTTAGTTGGATACAGAAATTTAAAAGCCCACAGATATCCTGCATGGCTCCACCTGCCGGTCCAGAAAAGCATGTGTTTTCCATAGGTGCTGCATCATGTTCTGCTACTTCCAAAGCTTTCTGGGATACCCTTACGATATCTCAAACGCCACTAAATAGCTGTATCTATGCAGCTGGATTAAGCTCCTTCAATACATCCCAGACACTAAATGAGAAAACATCTCAGCAAAGGGACTACCCAAGGGTGTCTTAATTTACCTGAACCGTAAGGGAATATAACAGCCTAGAGGACTGCTAGTAGTTCTTGATCTTAAATAAAAATGGAGAGAGAGTACAGTCCCTCTTCTAAAGCCTCGAATTTCTTACATCCTATGACAGCCTGTTTGTGAGGTCATCAGGGCTTCTCTGAAGCTGTCACACAAATAAATTTGGAGTTAGGTGTGAAAAGGAAAAATATCTTCTCTGACAAGATGTCAGTGAAGATAGTGGTAGATGTTTGCAGATAACTGGGAGTATTTGCTACACACAGCAGAGCTGGGAATAACAATGAAAACAATTTATAAAGAGGGCACCAGCAGGCCATCTTCTTTCTATGTCAATGGGATGTAGACTGAGAGAAGCAGAAGGATTCTGCAGAAACTTTAACTCACAAAATTGGACATCTATTGATATTATTCCTGTATATGGAAGATAAGCAGGAACTCAAAATTGGTGAATGTGCAAATCCTGTGCCAAGAGGACTAGATGAAAAGCAGAGAAGACCCCTGGCCTAGGAGGCACACCATATGCGCTTTCTTTGGTGGTATCATGCAGTGCAAGAATGGTGAAGTTTACCCTGATGGTTTTATGCAGAAATTGCCTTTTCTGACCAAAGAAGGGATCAGGATTAAATGATGTCTATCCCCCGAGACTGAGTCTCTTTTATCTCAGATTAGGTAAATTTGGCAAGTTAGATGTTTCCTAGGGATATGCCTTTCTTTGAGGTGATAACTAACATCATGTTTGTCAATGATCTTATGTCACTGCAGGAATCAGAAACTTCAAACAAGATTTCAAGGAGTCTAGAAAGAATAGGATTTGAAAAGTGATGGCTGGAGAAAAAGGGAGGAATGAGAAAAATAAAGCAACAGCAAGGGAAAAAGAAAACCAAATGTCTGCAAAATTCTCATAGGATGAACATCTTGTGCATGAGATACAGAAATTCTCTTGGCTCAATCTTATGGCACTGTTGGCAGGTACAGCATTAGCTGCCTCTATACTGAGAATGCCATAGACAGATGAAACGGGTAATAGCACCTTTTCCTCTAAAATTAATGGTCTCCAAATCAAGCGTTTGAATGTTTGCACAGCAAGAATGTGAGCATGCATATATAAATGATCATTCAATGGCTGTACTGAACCGTAATGTGATTTTTCCACTAAAACTTTGATGTGCATACATCAAACTTTGACCGTGTAATGCTGGTTAGTTAATATTTTAAAATGCTTTTTAAGTCAAAGCAAAAGCTTTAAACACAAATCCCTGGCATACATCTTGCATTTCACCTTCTTATTTATGTCATCCACTATCTTCATTGTTATGTGAGTTAAATCGTCAAGTACAGGTTGTCCCTTGTTGAGGAAAACAGATTTCACTCATTTTGCTTATGCAACATACAAAACCAGAAAGCGGTTGTGATCAGAAATAGGCTGACTTATGTGGCTTTGAAAGTTTTCGGTTAGCACTGGCATGTAAGTCTAGCTCTGAAGTTGCCTACCTGGCTCAAAAGGGTCATTATGTGTAATTAAAGCAAAGCCTGCTTTAATTAAACTTCTCATTTGAGTACACGTCCATGTGGATCTTGCTGATGATTACATGCTCATTTTGCTCGAAAGCAGCCTGCCCATGCTGTTTCACCTGTCTTTGTGTTCAGTGTTTGGATGTGAGAGGTGGGGCATTGTTGTGACACCTTCTCAACTGTTTCCCACCATCCACAACGAGAAGATGGGTCTTGAGCAGTGTCCAGTTTACAGCCTGCCTTCCAGATTCATTCTTGTTCTAGATCAGCGTCCAGTGTTTCGGGGGTTTTTTTTGGAGCAGATCTTCACTTTCTAATTGTCATAGACTGTTTTGATCACTCCTCCTGATATAAAAAGCCCCAGTGTTTATCACAGTAAATGTCACAGTAAATTGTCACCAAAGAAAAAAGGGCTGTCCCTTGGTGGTATTAAAACTGTTCTACACACTGTGCTTTTATGATGCCTTGTGTCTGTATGTGTTCCAAAATAGCAAGACCCACTTTACAGGATTCAAAAGTCAAGAAAAAAGATTCCAATTATGCTTGCTTAAGTAACTGTGAAAGCTGTTTCTCACCCTTAAGAAGTTATAAAAGTCAATTAATGGCAAAGATTATTCCAAACAGGGTCCTAACTACTGTCAGGCTTTCTTGTGTAAGTACCTTGAGTGTTGATGCTAACTATTGCAGGTAGACTCGGCAATCAAGAAGTGTTAGCAGCATCAATGCTCTTAGCAATAACATGACTTAGAATATATGCTGACATCTAGCAAGGAAAATTTGAAATATTTTTTTCAAAGAAAATATTATTAGTAGCTGCTGGGAGCTGACAAGAGCAATAGTAATGAAAGACAATGCCTGTACCAACACTACTACCTGTCAGTGCTCTGGTCCCAATGTATGGTGTAAAAGAACCTCCCATTCAGTGCTGATGTCACTGAACCTGCCTGCCGCTCAGCACTGCTGTTCCAGGACGTGGTTCTCATTGCCATCACCTGCTTTTTACATTGCTTTCCAGCAAGCAGTTTAGTCTCCATCCAAAGGAGTTTCCTCAAAGAAGTATTCCCAGAGCATCCCAGATGAGGAACCTGGACTATTGGTTGGCAGTGAGCAGACCGACTGCATGCAGTAGTGTTCTCACATCGATATCTTTAACTCCACTGCTGCTATTTGAATTCACTCCCTCAAACTGACAAGCCAGTAGGTCTTGTTGGCATTCTTCAAAGAAGAGATTTTGATCTTTGTCCTTAGCAAGTTAGGCTGCATTTACGGTTCAGGAATTGGTGTAAACCCATGTAAAGAGCATGAGGTGTCTGCTGTCCACACCAGAGCCACTTTCATCACTCTGTGATTAGGCAGTCATGTTACTTTGGTGTTGACATTCATGTCCTTTACAATTTATGATACTGGCTTTCAACAGTAACTGAAAGCTTAGACCTTGGAGATCACATCATGCATAAGAATTGCTCCCTTCCCCCTTGCAAAGTGACGTAGCAGTTCCACAGCCTTGGCTGTGACACTGTTTTATGAAAGTGCCCAGCTAGCTGGGGCTTTTTTACAAGAGTGTGCTAATACAATCTTGTATCTTGGAATGAATCAAGATCCATTAAAAAAACATTTAGGAACTGGGCTTATCCTCTTGCTTTGGGAGATGGGAGAAATTGGGGATTTGGAGTCTAGTTGTTTTATGTTTGTATGTTTTCTTGCTTTAGTGTGAGCATCTTAACACAATCTAGTTGTATATGGCTCCAAATAGAACTGTATCAGGTGGGGGGTCACTGTCAAAAGGCATGTGGAGCACAGGCAAAGAGCCTTACAACCTGTGTGGCTCCCAGCCTTGGTGTCTTCAGTCACAGACACCTGAGATGCCAAGTCAAGAGTGTTTGTGGGCATGGGCACTAAGGGATGGGCTCCCTATTGCTGTCGCCCTTTGAGTGTGAATCCAACAGAATGAGCAGGAGCCTCAGCAGTACCATCCTGCAGGCTAGGGCTGGGTTACAGACAAGTACTGGGTATCCTCTGCTTACCTCATTACCTTCCTTTCTGCATTCTTTTGCCTTTCTCTCTGTCCTGCTGCATGTCTCATGAGTTTGTGATAAAAAGGCAGCTTCTTATTTAAAGACATTGAGATAAATTATCATTTGTTCCAGAAAGATTTTCCTTTAAATCAAAATTTTATTATTTAAAAAGAAAGGAAATCCTTTACATTATAAACTAAGTATGTACATTGCTAAATAAGACAAAATTCTGTATACAAAAATAATTAAATATCACCAATTAACATTCTTATTTTTGCAACTGAAATGGATGTTACTGGTCACACAATTGAAAATCTGGCCAAAGGAGTTTGGTAACCTCAAGAATTAAGGATTCCTCATTTAATGAGGAATTGTTTCAGTTCTGTCTGGCATATATGCTGAACACTTAGCTGTGGCTTCTTCAGACATTGAGAGGAGATCCTGGCTTTGGTCTAGATAGGATCACTTTTGAATGGTATTGAAATAACTGAGCTTTAACCTTATGGTCAAATTTTACTGGAATATTGCTGTGCTGTAACTAGATTTCTTGCCTTGATGGTTGAAGTGGAGAGGATCTAGACTCCTCTCTAAATAAAAAAGTGGCAGGCTGATAGACCAGTTCAGTAACCAGCTTCCCAAACCCAGATTCTTCCTGCAACATTCAAGTTAACTATAAAATATTTTAAATCACACTTGGAATCATTCTCCAATCAAATGGCTGTCCCACTGAGGTAACTTATTTCCCCTAAAAGAAAGACACCTCTCAACTTTCCACTTACTTTAAAAACCAATGTGTTCACGAACTAAGAAGCTGGAAAGCTTACAGATAGTGATTGCCCTAAGCAGGATGAACACTGCAAGGAAACCAATTCTAACACAGACTTCTGTTTGTGTTACTTTTAGGTAATAGATGATTTACACTACAAAGTTTGGCCTTCCATTGCTATTTTTGCCCCATAATAGATAGGTATGACAGCAATTCTTCCTTATACTACTGCCTTATTTCTATTGGTAGCATGCCATTGCCTCTGATGAAAATGTCAAATGGTCTCCTTTGGCTAATTAATAATGTTATTAGCTAAACTAGCTCTCAAGGACAGACCTGACTGCATGGAAAGTCCATCAAATTGAGTAGTGTTTGCCTTGACAAGGGGGATGGAGATAAGTTGGCGTAAGGGTCACAACTTCTTCTCTTCCGGGTTTGTTTCTAAGCAACCCAGTCAGTCAGTCTGTGGTTGTACTGCTTTTTTGTCTCTGTAAGTAAGACACTGAAGGAGACAGGCCCTCAGGGAGTGAGCCACCATGTTCCACATCAGCTGCCTGAAGAACCTCCTGCTTTATGGGCAGGAGGCCTGAAAGCAGACCCACAGGAGAAACTAGTAGTGAAAGCTGTTTGGAGGCAGAGACTCCAAGCTAGCTCTTTCACAGTGTAAAAATCAGAAATGTAATTTAAAAAGCCCCAACAACTGTCCAAGTTTGTGTGTGTGAGAAAGCGTGGGCATCTTGAGACTGACAAGAATGGGCCATCCTTTGGTTCTGTGCCATGGTCGCAGTGAAGCAAGGGACAGTCTGTCCAGCTTAGGGCAAGTTAGCAGGTTAAGGAACAGCTGCATGGCCCAGTTGGGAATGTGTGAATACTAGGATGGTATTCACAGTAGTAACCAATATCAATTACATGCCAGAAACCATCAAAGGCTGGTGCAGGAAGCTTGCAGAAATGACACACCAGCAACAAAACAAAACTCTAATGACTGTGAGTGATCTGATAGAGATATACACAGAATTCTTTTTTTTTTGTTGTTTTTTGCCTTTTCTGCACTGGTTATAAAGGCTTTCTCACCCAGGTGAGAAGCAGGGAGCCTGATGCTGCTAATGGGCAGGAGTTCTCAAGCTGTACTCCCTAGGTACAGGAGGGCTGGCAGAATATAAAGCCATGCCAGAAAAACTAGACAGATTGTGCAAGGATTCTCAGTAGATGAGTTCAGATGATCACATTACTGGGACCCTTCTTCATGGACAGCATCAGGGCATCTGTCTCAGATGTCATGTCAGTAAAGGGGTTACAGAAAAATTCACTAAAATGAGCATTTCAAGGATCAAGTATTTGTGCAACATTTTCAGTCATGTCCAAGGATAAAGCAGGTGGTTTTCTAATCGTGATGCACAACTTCTCCCATGAAACATGATACTAGATAATTGGAGGTAGCTAATTTGATGCCAGTTTCTAGAGTTTCAGGAGAAAGCTAGAGAACATATGGACCAAGAAACCTTCTGTCTTCACTGGCCAAGCTGGCAAGAACTGTAATGCAGACCCAAGAGACAAACACATTAGGAAGGAATCAACAAAATTGCAGTAAACAGACATAATTCTTCACAAATTCATTAGTTCTTTGAAGTATTCACCAACCCCAAGGACACAGGCAATCCAGCTGATATAGTTTACTTTAAATTCATAAGAGATTTTAGCACATGCCTTTCAAAGGCTCTTAGAGGGTATAATCTGAGGGGATAAACAGGAAGGATGGATAAGCAGTTAAAAGACAGAACAAACAGGGCTATGCAGAAATAGTTGGGGTTTACAGTGGAAAAGATTATGAATGCTTAGTTTAAGCAGTTCAGTATATTTCTAAATGACGCGGAAAAAGTAGAATAGTTGGCAGATTACATTTTGTGATGCTACCAAGGATACTAAAGACAAAGACTGAAGAATTGCAGAAGGACCCCATGCTACTGACTTCCATGGGAAAAAACCCCAGCAGATAAAAGTCAGTTCTGATAGATGACATATAAGGCATGAGGAGAAAACCCAGTCCTAACAACATTTACAGTGATGGGCTCTGAGCTTATTAGTACCATTCACAAATGCTATTTTTATACTAGGCCAAAGAATATTTGGCACAATGCTAAGCAGCAGTCAAGAAAAAATATGTTGATTACACAGAATTATTTAAGAAAGAAACAAAAGGCAATGCATTATTCCATTGTATATCCCTGTGGTGTCCCAGCATCTCAACAAGTACTTTAAGTTATACTGTGCCTATTTCATAAAGGCTACAGTGAAATTAGAAAATATGCAAAGACAAGAATAATTGAAAGTATGGACCAGCTTTCATATGTGGAATGATTAAAAGGCTTAGGATGGCCTTGGCTGGAAAAGAGATGGCTGAGGATAAAATATGACATATCTATAAAACTACAGTGGTAAGGAGATGGTGAATAGGTTTTGAATCCAATATGATAATTAGAAGGCAGAAGTAGCAGGAGAAAAACAAATAAATGCATTTCCTCTGACAGTGTATAATTAAACTGCCAAATTTAAGGCAGGATTTTCTGGGAGGTATGTTTTTATGAGAGTTGGAAAAGTGACTGGGAGAAGTAATTGGAGGCGAAAAAAATTTACTGAGGGCTATTAAATATAAAGACATAACCCTTGGGAGTCCACAAACCCCAGTGTAGTGAAGTCTGGACAGAACTCAGGGGATGTACCACCATATACTCATCCTTTATACTTTTTCCCAACACCCTTCCCAGGCAGGTAGGAGAGGGTATGGTACCAAGTTGTCTGATCCCCACCTCTGTTCCTGTGCACTGAGGAAGAGGCCAGGAATGCCTTTGCAAGCTGGTCACAAACAAACATCACTTTTGTAACACAGTGAAGACTGAAATCTGCTATTAGAAAGTACACAGACTGTGCTGATACAGAACCCTAGCAAGGGCCAGGGAGTACCTGCAGGGGTCACGTTAGGTGTCTATCCTGCATGCAGAGCTTATTTTCTTCTGTGATGCTAATGGCTATTGGAATCCATGGATATATACCAGGAGGGAGACGGTTTCTTCGCTGCGTACCTTGTGCAACCATTCTTGGAATATCACATGCATAACTTCAAAGAAGGATGTCAATTAAACTGGAAAGTTAATTGCACATGCAGAGCACTGAAAAGTGGTTTGGGATGTTGTGTGTTTCACAGCTCTGTGTCAGAAGTGTTCTGGGGAATGGTATGAAGTGTCTCAACTGCCTCTGGCATTGCCCCACAGACCACCCATATGTGCAGTCACAGCTGCATCAGTGACAATACAGACAGGAAAAGCCAGCGGCAACACAGCCTGAGGATGGCAACTGTGCTAACTGTGCATCTCTGAGTCCCCTCAGCTTGTTTCAGTGAGCAAATTCACTGCACCCTCTGATGGAGAAGCTACACAAACTCAGGCTACTCCCGTTGGTATACTGCTTTGGCTAGCCACTACTCGCAGTAATTACCGGCTTTGGAATTACATCGGGGACAATAATGGTAATTTTGAGGAAGGTTGTTAACTCTCCTCAAGTACAAAAATACTTTTTGTAAACACTAACAGTCAAACTACCCAAATAATGGTTTTCAATAAGAGTTTTCTTAGGTCAGCTGGTCTCCTTGGGGGTAAAAACTAGCTGCATAAATGTGAAAGTTAGTTGTCCTGCTTTTAGGACCTGTGTGGATTGGAGGAAAATTCTATTTCTCTTGGTAACATAGAGTTAATATCGCTAAATGCTGACTTGTCATTAGAACTGACTACTCATTTCCAATAAACCACAATGAGACAAACCAGACACAGGAACAGGAATTTCATGAATAGCTTCAAACATGCAATTTGAGCTTGGGGGACTTGGCTGATAGGTATAGTTTTATATGAAAACAGACCTTAGTCTAACTATTAGAATACAGGGGTGAATTCAGAGAGCTGGAACTGAAACCACACTACACTTTCTGCTGAACTTGACTACACTCAAATCACAGAGGTCACATCAAATGACATGAGCCAAAAAGCTAAATAATCAGATTAAAAGGCTGATTTGTTAAAATTCTGTCCTTCATTTCTTGATAGGAAGAACCTGCTCATCTTAAAGGCAGTACAATGGATTTACATATTAAATGGCTTAATCAAGAATATATGAAAACTCAGAGGAACTGGGAAGAAGTGGATAACAGAATGAATGCAACAATAGAAATACGAAGAAAGATGATCAGTGATAAGGCACCTTTAAAAGATATTCTTAGACTATTTCCCTTCTTAAGATGCCCTTATCAGGTAACAGAGCTATTTTTAATAATGACATTGAGTTCTGTGTTATAGATGTGATACATCTGTAGGCATGTATTTTATGGGATGTTTCCAGCAAAGTATCCATCAGCATTGTTCTCTTTAATCTAACCCATATTTTTGCAGCTAATCTCATTTTGAAAGGTTCACCAGCTCCGTGTTAAAGGTACCACACACACCTTCAGTGAATTATTTAAGTATTTTGGTGTTCCTTGATGTATTTCTTCCCTGCTTTGAAAAGAAATGAAATTACCCTCTCGAGTTTATAATCTTATTTAACTGAGCTAGTTTTATCCTGTCTTCAAAGTGCATGCATTGTTTACAGTTTTGGTTTTGAAGTTTGCAAAATCAAATTTTTGTTTTCCTTTTAGCTTTTTAGGGAGTTCCAGCTTCTCACACACATGGACATTTATAAGAAAACAGTCGAGATTTTGGAGATCTATTCAGAAAACATATTGTCCTTGTATGTGGTGAGGAATAATCCAATTAACATTATGCTGCAAGAAAATCTGAAGCAGCATACAGAAGAAGACGTTCTGAAATGTCAGTACAAATCTCCTATGCTCTGAATATCAGAGTTTTGTTGTAACTAATTGTTCTCTACTTATGTAACTAAACTAGTTTCAATTGTACTGCAAAAACATTTTTATAATGTTAGTTTCTTTGAAAATATATAGTCATGGGGAAGCATTGAGAATACAAGCTAATAAATTACTAGGAAAATTAAGTCAGTCAAGTATTGAAACTTTTTTCCTACTGAATAAAAGACTGCAGGTTTGATAAAGTTAGCAATTACCTTAAAATAAGTATTGCTAGATGAGTAGAAGTATGTATTTTGAGATATATAAAAGAGTGATTGTTTTCTAAAAATACCCACAGAAAACCAATTTTCTGCTTTAGAAATGGCAGATAAAAAGACACAATTTCCTTTAGAAAGCAAGTTTCTATGCTTAAAATCTTTATCCCAGTAAAATTAAAGAAGTTGTTCCCACTAACCATTTCCGGCGCCTCATCTCTGCAGACACACATTGCAGGAGAAAGGACACAGACTGGTACCTTTGGTGAGGTCCGTGTACCGCAGTGTGTTTGGCTCCGTGGCTGTGGGGGAGCAAACACCTGCTGTCACTCAGCTTCTTTCAGTCTGGGAAGTCTGGGGAGTGTGGTGCTGCAGGGACAAAACCTTCCCAGCAGTCACTTGGAATTGCTAACCTTCCCCAGATGCTGCTGCCTATGCCCAAGCTTACCTCTCCGAGAAGTGTCCTCAGACTCAGTTTCTATTAAGCAGGCATAATGCCAGGATGTCAATCCAAGGTCACACAATATGAACACATGTGTTTCCTATTGCAGTTTCATTCCATTTATTGCCAGGTAATTTTTGAAAGAAGCAAGCATCATAAGTTAAAATATTGGGGGTTTCCTTCAATAAGATTAAAAACACAAGTGCTCATGATTAAGATACTTCAAGGAATAGTCCAATCAAGAAAGCCTTTATGGACTTTCTATCCACAGCCTTGACCAACAAAACTATGGATATATTAAGTAATTTCTCATTTCTTGTACAGTCTGTCCTCAGAGATTTTGACCCATACCTTATTAAAGTCCCAAAGCCTTTACTTTTCTCTTTTTCTCTCACGAACTTGACCTGGCACATAGATAACAAATGCATGGCCAAGGTAAATTCAGTGAAACAGATGACACCAGATGCCTGACCAACAAAAAAGATGTTACAGTCAATAACAGCTGAACCAGAGGAATAGCAGGTCCCAGGTGGTTCTGCGCCACCAGCTTGTACTGCAGCCTTCAAAGCGCAGGACTCCCCAGGACATCCAGTTTACTGGGGAGAGAGGCGTTTGGGGAAGGGCAGTGGGGGCAGGAAGGCTACTCAGCTCACAAACTCGACTAAAAGCAACCCAAAGGCCAACTTACTTATTGTGAGAGAAATTTAATTGTACCACTGAGTAGCAGAGTTCCATGAATGATTTGGATGCTAATGTTCATTACCAGCTGAGGTGTCTAAATATTCACTGTGGTACAAACTACTCCTCAAACTGGACTGGACAGAATCTCCACTACTGAGCTGTTAACTATTACACAGGCTGAGATCTGTTTTTCCAGGATGATACTGCAGTGACACAAAGTTTTCATTTGTAATTTAGCAGAAATCCTTGCTTTTGACAGATATGAAAATGACTGCTGCATGTTTACTCCTGCCAGAGGTCTTTGGAGATGACTCCAGTCTGTTTGCTGCAGTGAACGAGGAGGTAGGAGACAGAGCACACGCAGCCTTGGTCTCTTTTCCTTCTATCACCTGTACAGGCACATCAGCTGGCCTTTCAGTGGCTCAGCTTAGTTCCTGGGAAGAGATGACATTAGCTTGCCTTTTGAGTAGAAATACTCAGAAATACTACCTAACTTCAAAGCAGTGTTATCAGGCTCACTTAATTCTCTGACCTGTATCATTTGAAATACCCTTTTCCAAAATTTAGGTAAAGGCAGTGACACCAGTGCTGGAAGTGAAAAATCCCTTCAACGTGAATTCATGCGAGTTTGCCCTGTACATAGAAAGGGAAGAGTTAGCCCAGCTCGATGACTGCACCATGGCTCTGGCTGCGCTGGTGGCTGCATTCCATGTGTTCAATATTCCATGCCCAAAGAGAATCCACAGGACACTGAACTTCCTGGAGTCCCTGGTCTTTGAGGTGAGGAACCCAGCACCCCTGCCTACCCTGGTAAAGACAGGGCTGGAGGCACCCAAGCATCCAACATCTGATGGTGCACCCAGCACTCTCTCAGGAGCATTTGATATTTTGTCAAAATAAATCAACTTGTGCCATTCTTTCTAGTGAAGGTGTATGTATATCTAAAAGTTATGTTTTGCAATGTCTTTTATTATACTGGCTATGTCTTAAAAAAATTTAAAACTCAAGAAGTTTCATTATTTTAATGTAGATTTTAGAGCAGTCTAGAGATAATAAAATATTCTAGATTACTTCATGTGTTATGTATTATTTTTCTATATGGAACATTTGACAAATTCAGATACTATTTTGATAGTCAGAATTAAAAAAACATTGTGAGCCAATATGAGCCCTTCACTGCTTTAGATGGTAATATAGTTAATGTTCTGAAATGGCACAAATTAAACATTTACTTATCACCATTATTTCATAATATTATGATCACTGAGAGCCTAATATAATAATTTTTGTGGTTTAAAATGGTGGGCCTGATTTTTAATTTGCAGGATGATGACTTTTCACTGCTTTCTTCTTGCATGAAGCATTTTGTTTTGTTTGAACATTTATCCTAAATTTACTGAAAAGGGATTCTAAGAGGAGCTCTCGAAGTAGCAAGAATGAGTTCTCTGGGATGCTGCCATGTGCATTGGTAACCACAGCTTTGGTGCTGGAGAGGGAACGCCTAATTTTATTTCCAAATTTACTCCCTGGAACAAATCGGTCTTCTTCACATGGTGACTCTCTGTCTGCCCACACAGAATGGAGACCCTCTCCTCTCTTCTTCCACAGCCTTCTCTTTTTGCCAACACTCTCCTCTTAACTCCTGCAGGTCTGAAAATCCCAGGGGATACTGTCTGGTAGTGCACGGCTTTGGACAAGTGCCTGGTGATAGACAGGAACTGGAGCCAGCAGCCAAGGACCCATTGCATTAATTAGAAATAAAAAATGTCATTTTATTAAAACACCACATTCAATTAGAGAGCAATCTCCCACCAGCTCAAAAAATGTCAGTGTAGGCAAAGCAGCACTTGTGGTCATGACGATTTTTTAAACACTCAAACACAGAGCCTGGAAGATCTCAGCAGCTTTGTCAAAGCTTGGCTGCGCAGGGATGACTCCAAGGCAGCGATTACAGTAGGAGATCCTTCAGGATGAGATGAGATGGCTGCATTTAATGGTCAAAATCTCTTGCAATAGGTTTAGGATTTTTCACATGGCGCCCATGGAATGCAGGGAATACAACCTTTACCAGTGTGATGGCCAGGCTACCACCAATATAACACCAAAACCAATGCCAACTGCCATTTCAAAGATTCAGTAGGTCTGAGGAGTGGTTTTGGTTTCCAAGTGAATTTGTTTGGTGTAGTTTTTATAACAGAGGGGGCTACGCTCAACTACCTCATCACATGGGATATAAAAGTAAGGATTATTTATGTCCTCACTATTGTATGTGATAGCTGCATGAATAAAAAATTGGACTCCAGTGAGGTTTATTCTACATCTTATAAACAGTATTAATTCAAATCCATTTCTTAAACCACAGTACTTTGTAAGAAGCTGTTTATAAAAATTCAGGGAGGTGCTAACATCCCCAAGTAATCTCTGTTGAGCTGCAAGTCTCTTCATTGGTTATCACTGCAGGCTATAGACCTGGCACACAACACAGACACAGAGGGTAAAGCAAAATAAACTACATGCAAGGACAGAATGAAAGAAAACAGGAGAATTTGGCATTTTACTGATCTGTGTGTGCAACTTCAGATGCTGCCGGTGCCAAAGCCCAGGGCTATAAATGGGATTCTGATTGTAAAGGCCGGGGGATGTGAGCCTTGGGAGTAAGTGTTCAGGGAGAGGGCACACAGCAGTAGCCAAGTTGCTCTTTTAAAACTGCTGGCCACACTGAGCAAAAGTGAGGAATTACTCCACACCACACCCATCAGGAACAGCTGGGTTCATCTGAGAATCCTGGGTACACACAAAGGTAATGGAGGCTCCAGTTCAGGTTTTATTCATATTGTAGTACAATAAGAGTGCAATTTGAATGTACAAATATTGAACAAAATGTAAAAATATTATTTATGCAATGTTAGGGAAGGAAATTAATAGAGCAATGCAACTTACTTCATACTGACCCTGTTTCACCTCATATTATGGCAGGTACCAGTCACCTACACGATCTGGAAGGGACACAGAGAGTGAAAACTTAAGAACTCCAGCCAAAGAAAAGCCTAGCAAAATCTGTGGGAAGATGTAACATTCTCCCAGCTCTGTGCAACGGAAATACTCTGTTTGTTCTCAGCTCTAAAGCTGAGCAACTGGCCACTGCAGCACTAAACACAGGGCTGCCAAAAAGCCTGATCCAACTCTTCTTTCTCTTCTTGCAAAAGTAACATTCTGGAGCAGTCCTCAGTATTGAGGTAGCTAGGCTTTCTCCCATATAAAGTGCATCTGGTTTACATCTTACATATATATATATACCAAGTGCAACGACTTGCCCAGACAAATCGTCACAATGATCCTCCAAGAAAGGAGGTTGCCTCACCTCAGTACCTGCTGGTGACTCTGCAGCCTGCTAATGACCCGGTGAAATGCATGTTTTTTACACCTGGGATGTGCTGGTGCACCGTAAGCATTTAAGCATCCTTTTCCTCGTGCTTTGCCTTTCCCCCTATGTCTTATATACTTACAAATCGGAGTCTTCAGCTAGAAAGTGGTGGGTGAAATAATTCTGCCACCACTGGGACAACAAACCTCTGTTGAATATGAAGCCAGGGTAGCAGTCCTAGCTTGAGCAGTTTTTCTCCATTGTTATGGTAACTGCTGAAGATTGGGAAATGCAGACGCAAATGTAATTTCCTTTTTGCTAATCTCCTTGTCTCAAAATACTCTTATTTTCCTCCATGTTCTGAAGGACTGTAACAGGCTCCCATGTAAATGGCTGGGACTCTATTGCGCAGCATAACCAAAAAGTCTTCTATGAAGTCAAACTTTATTTTTCAGTTGCAGCCTTCTCTATACTGGTCTTTTGATAAAATACATTAAAGATGCTGGTGGCAAAACTCACGTAACATTTTTGTAATCGTGCAAAAGTAAAAACATTCAGTTATCAAAAAAGCATTATAATTTCAACCCCAACAAGGTTTGTTTTGTTACAAGCAAACAGACTGTTTTATTATCTGTAAAGTAATATGCTGTAGCATAAAGTGTCACATATGTAACATTAAGTGTTTCATTTTTAAACTATGGCACAAATACGCATTAGCCATAACAGTCTCATCCGGCTACCTGTAGCCTAATTTTTGGCTAATCAGTTTTTATTTTGATAGAATGAAGTAAAAGCTTCTGAAAAGTAAAATGGGTACATGAAGTACAGTTCAAGAATCCTTAGAAAATATTAACGTTCCCTTATATAATACAGCATAAATAATTAATGAAGGTTTTCTTGATGTCCAGAGAGAGTTAGGGATCCTAACCATCCATGGAGAATTAGCGCCATTAGTTTGGTAAATAAGACCAGCTGACTCTGTTGTTACACAGTACCTTCTCAAAAGCTTGAACACTTCCCAGAAGGATTCAGATGTGTACAGGCTCTAGGAGAATATAAACAGTCCACCAGCGCTGAACTTATGTTTCTTCCTTTCTGAGAGTCCTTACTCAACATTTCTAGTGAGTCTTTGTGCTTTGAATAAAACATGAGCTCCAGTGGAGAAAGCTGGTTTGTGCACATTTTCCATTATCTTCAAAGTTCATTGTGCGAGTTTTTCTCTGCAGCTTTGAACATCAGAATGGAATTAAAGATTTTTAGGGCTGGTCCCAGTTTAATGCTCATTATTTTGACTATGTCTGATTGGGTCATTAGCAGAAATGCTTCTCCATCAATTTGCTTTAAAAGAAAAACACACAAAGCTATTAATAGGTCTGACAGTGCAGCAGTATAAACGTTTCAGAAAACATGAAAAGAAAAGTCCCAGCAATTTCAGACAAAGTTAAGGACTGGCTGAATAGAAACACTTTCAAATGCTTTTGGGAGAGCTTTGATTTCAACCTTTAGACAGATCAGCTAGTCCAAGAGAACAGGATGATCTTCTTCCTGCTTGGTCTGGCTAATTTTTAGCTAAACAGTTCTTATTTTCATACTGACAATATAAAACCTATTGAAAAGTTAAGTGGATAAATTAAGTACAATTCAACTATACTGAAGCACAGCAATGCTTTTAAACATTTTAGCTATTCCTTTTATGCAAGCATCCCTAGGGAAAGCTTCTGGATTTCACTCCCAGCTACAGAGCTGGAATCCCCTTCAGGCCACCACATTCTGCTCACTAAATGGCAAATTGAAATTAATTTGATCCCAGATGAAAACAGGGACCAGGCTAATAAAACCACCTCTTTGACACAAACACAACAGAACTTTTTGAAACATGGAATATTCTTTCTGCCAGCTTTGTAGTGTTGCTATTTTACTGAACATTACAAATGAACATTCTCCTGGTAAGCAAATCACTCTCTCAGCAGGAGTGCTAAATCCAAACACGAAGAGCCCCAAGGTCCTCACTTCCAGGAGTTTCAATAAGGCAAACATTTCCTATGTAAACTTTGGGTCACTTACATATCTATAGGTAAACTTCCAGTGGAACATAAGCTGGATAGCTATGCATAAAATGCAACTGTGGCTAAATCAGGAGCACTGCTTAGCCTTAAAGATTCAAATCTGAGGTTAAAACAATCTAAATTTCTGTAGGACTAGAAAACAAGTTTTCTGAATCAGACATGCTGCAAAGGGCACCCCAGCACTTTAAGTTGAGAAACACTGCAGTCAGAACAGCTTCATGTGGTCACCCACAATTACTTTCTACTCATTTTGTGCACAAAGCCTGACTTGGTGGGCTCACAACTTGAAGTGTGTGGACTTGGGGGTGCCCAAATTGAAAGCTGAAGCATCTTAACAGAAGCAGGATGAAGATTCATTTCCATAGCAGACGTTTGAACCAGCATCTTCTGCCCACTGAAAGACCTCCTGACATCAGCCAGTCCATGCTTCAATGACCTACCTCACTGACCTCAGTGGGGGAGGTTTAATTCACTAGTCACAAATAAAGCCTGAGAAGCTGAATCCTAGGGAGAGGAAGTATTTTCTCACACCTCTGAGAATGAAAGTGTTAAGGATTCATCCATCTCCATGGCACTTGCTGTCTTCTGACTTGATTAGCAATATATACGCTTGCTTTTATTCTTAAAGTCATTGATGAGACACCCTAAGTGACATAGGGGACAATCTAGGCTTGAATAGTAAAATGCTCAAAATCTGAGCAAGTGCAAAATACCCAGAGATGCAGCCTGTCAGCCCTTTGATATGCAGCTGTAATAGTCATTACAACCTACAGCACAGCCTGAAAACTTCTGCTGCAGGAGATTAGCAGGGCCATCTATATGCATTTTCCTCAGGAGGTGCCTTCTCAAGTCTAAGTATCACAGTTATTTTTCACTCAAAGGCTGGCTGACTCTGCCCATTCAGATCGTCTGGCTGGGATAAGCACCTGAAGTATTCACTCTTGCATCTGTGATCAAACTGACTTCTTGAAGCATTAATAGGAATAAGAAACCTCAGAGCAGAAAAGAAAAAGCCAACCTAGTTTTTATCAGCCTAATGTACCTAAAAGCTCTATCCATTCCTAATGACAACCTTGGAACAACAATCTTCTCAGATGACAGAAATGCATCCATGGCATGCTCACAAAGGAGGACATGCTCCTTTGAACCTTATCAGAACCTTCAGATCTTCTCACTTCCTGCTCACTCAAATCATGTTTGTAACTGGCTATATCAGGAGGAAGAGCATCAATAGCTAAGTGTGCTCACATGAGATCCAAAGAGTTTTAAGACGTGGTTATCTTGAACCACTGCTCTGCTTTATTTTACTTATTTACATCCTGCAAAAATAAATAAAAAAATACTTGCTTATAAATTTCCTCCAACCAGATCAAGAGAGAACAGTAAATCATGACGTTCAAAACCAATTTCAGCTGGCGGGAAAAGTTGGAAAAATATCTGGGTGACACTTGGCTAGTTTTCCCTTTACTTTCACAACTTGAAAACCAACCTAATCGTCCATACATTTGCATCTGACTTGCGGCATTGAAATAGGTTGCCCAGGGTGGTGGTGGAGTCACTATCCCTGGAAATGTTTCAGAGGCATCTGGATCTGGTGCTGGTTCACATATTTTAGGGGTTACAGGGATAGTGCTGGGTTGGAGGGTTAGACCTAATATCTTAAAGATCTCTTCCAATCCTGATGATTCTATGATTCCATACACTTCATCCTACTAATTTATATGTATTTCTACAAATCTTTGTCTCTGTCTTTTTGAAATAAAATTCACTCACCTCATCTTTAAACACCTTGCCATGTTCTTCACATCCTGGTAAACTTCGTATGAATTCAGAGACCTGCCACCAAAGTATAAAACAAAAGATTTAGTAAGACTCATGTTTTCACATAACAGTCTTTAAGGCTGACAATCATTAAAGTCTTTTAGCTATTGTATTTACAGTCTCATATTAGGTGTTCCAACTTCTTCTACAAGTGCATGGAGTCATGCTTCTTTTTTTCTCTGATTAAATGAGATCCAGCAGCCTCAGGTGCAGAGAATAATCATAGCTACTTATGGAAGTAAAGCAATAACAAGAATCTGTCTGTCCAAGCATTGTTACATACTTGAAAGGAGAGGAGGCAGGGCTCTAACCTTAAAATCAGGTGTTGTGGCCTGACCATAACCCCAATGTTCCTCTCTGCACTATATTTTCACCCTCCAAAGCAGTGCGCCACATCCAAATTATGCACCAGGAACAGCTTCTTGGTTCATGCAGACCCCTCCATCATCCTCCAGAATGTTTGTGTGGGGACTAGATGTTGGTAGTGGAGACCATGAGCACCTGATAATGGGCCACACATTTAGCACTTCTCTTTACAACACCAGTAAATATGTTTTTGTGTATCAATACACATATGAATTAATATTTTTGCTTCCAGGGCTGGATGGCAGCAGAATGGGCATTTTGGGGATCAGTTACCTTAGGTCTGACTAAATCTAATCCTCTGAGTACTCATGTATTTTCCTTAATCTGTGGGGATAATCTAAAGCTCTGAATCAACCTTCAAGGACAGTGGTAGTAAAACAGGGGACAAAGGAGGAACCTACCTCATCTGTACTCCACTTCGAAACTTTACTGGCTGGGATCCCAGCTACACTTGGAAGGAGTTTGCTCTGCTGTTCCCAGCGCAAGGGTAGGCCAGGGATTTGCAACTTGGAAGACACAATAACTGGTTGAGAGAGAAGCCTCTGCGTGTTCGGTTCTTCCACATCTTCAGCAACAGGAAGAAAGAAACAAATTAAATCCCTCAGTGATGAGATCAGTCACAGTAAAAGCACATTCATTTCTATTCATACAGATGGGCCTCCCTACACAAGCTGTACAGTTTTGCTTACACCAGAATTAAGAGTACCATGACTGTTCTTCCACTAGTATGATTATCATTATATTGGCTCTCTATAAATATAACTACTCTTACATGGAAAAAGTCTCTTCCAACACAACACAATTCTATGCCTTGGGAGCTGTTAGCATAACACACCATCGGTCAAATAATTTTAAATATTTTGGTACAACAAGTCACACCCACATTTAATAGTTGTACTGCAATACAAGAATTAACTTAATTTTGGGGTTGAGCTGTTAGAAAATCAAAAGCAGCACTGCACTGCTACAAAATTCCAAGTGAATCAGTTACACAGTTCCAGCCCACACAACATTTATGGCTCATCCACAACAAAATGTTTTTCAGTTCTTCTGAGGAAAAAACGCAAATGTCTGCAAATTCTGTTTCCACTTTAACTGAATGTTTTATTTGGAAAACAATATTTAACTCCTCTGTGCTGCTTTTTAACTCACTCAACCATAATGGAAGGAATGATGTCCCATTCCACTTCCCTCAAAGGTAATGTACTAATGGGTGGGTATTTTCAGCCACATACTGCTATTGTCTGGAGAAAGGCAGCAAATTCAGATGTGTGCAGCAGGAAAGAGTGAAGAGGCATGCCTCAAATGATGTCAAACTGCATATGACATCCCTGTTCATTTAGATCTACTGGAAATGCAAAAGCAGCATGCCTGCTATATGAACTCAGGCCCGAGTATGTCCCAATTGCCAGCTAAAATTGTGGAAAACCCGTGAAATTCACTTCTGAAGGAACAGCCAACAAAGTACGCTGTTAATGCCTAATATTCCTTAATAACGTGGTTCATGCAGTTACTCACAAATCCCTATGCTATTTTAGCTTGGATTGCTCATTTCTGTGGCAGTTCCCTTTTTGAGAAGCTGCTATATTAACCACAAGTTCTCCCAATCCTTACTGTTCTAGTTTTCACGCATTTGTGCCCAACAACTAGGGCACAAATTCCTATCACAGATTTTTGCCAGCACAGTGGGTCTGATCTATAATATGGCTAACATAGGATGTTATTACATTTGCTTGTGTTGTTCTGCTCCTCTAGCCTAATTTTTGTCAGTTTCAAGACTTATCCTCATTTTGTATTAATGCCTGTTATTCAGAAGTTGACTCTTAAGCCATTTAGTCAGCACTATCAGCCCACTCGTTATTTTTTTAAAAAGACTCCTTAATACTTTACTAACATTATACTCTCACTCTTCAAAGAGAGTTCCCTAAATGTCTGTTTACACTTCACTGTTGTTTTACAAATGCTCCTTAGAGCTTCTAATACTAATAAAAATCTCAGTGAGAAAGGAATAAAACCACAGCAGTGAAAAAAGGAAATTTAGTTTTAGTGTGGGTAACCTTGCAACAGAAACTCCAGAACACACCACTTTGGCTACATACAGACATACAATCTATGTCTGTAATACCAGACAGTTAAAAGCTTTCCCTGCCCTCATGCTCTGGGGTATTTCTCACTCTGCAAACCCTGCTTCCCATAGAAAGCCAATCTGTCTTTCTGGGCCAAAAAAAATATAAGAAACATTCCACTTTATGTGTCAGTGGGGACATTTAGGAGAAGAGTACGTTGAGGTGCACCAGGGGTTAACCAGTTTCATCAAAGAGCCACAAACAGCTTCTTGAAGTACTTAAGAAACAATAATCTGCTTCCCAGCTCCACACGATAGCATGTACAAAAAGTTCACATTTCTAAACCTAACCTGTGTTCTTCTCTGCTGACATTTTGCTTCAGAATCAGCCCACCTGCCTTTACATTCTTCTTCAAACTTTATGCCACCTTGTTATCCTTCTCTCTGATAGTTCATCTCTTATCTTCTTAGTGAGTTACCATGGAACAAAATTTAAATTTATGTTTCAAAGAAGTTCAATGGCAAATACTTTCTAGCATTAATGGGAGACCATTAACACTGCTCATTCCCTCCTGCATGGTTCTAGCTCTTAGCATGTATAAGGTTTATAAACACAAGATTTATGTCCATGAAAAAGGTTAGCATGAAGGGGCTGTGATTTCAGTGGCATTCTTTAGCTCCAAATAATCCTTCTCCAAACAAAGGGAAGACAGCAGTACACATTTTATAAAGTTACCAGTAGAGAACTGGTCAAGTGAGTATGGCAAAAGTAAGCTGATGAATAACAAGGTAAGTGACACACCACAAAAACAGGGCAACAAGCACAGGTACCAACAGTGACCATTCACAAATGTGCAATTATTTTATCTTGAGCTTTCCACTACTATGACAGAAAGAATTTAATGATCCATTTTCATCTTACAACTTAAATGTGCCATCCTACTTAAACACATAATTACACAATACTACCTGGATAAAAAGGACAACTTTTCTAGACAGTAATGTAAGAAAGTGTTCTATTTTTCTAAATCTAACTATGCAAGAACCGAGTAAGCAGAGCTTGTTGGTGAAACTTGATCCAAATAGTCAATTCTGTCAAACTCAAAATGCTTCACAGTTTTCTTACAATTAAAGGAAGAATTCCAGACAATTTAAAATGCTCCCAAATATTTGAAGTTTTTTGTTTGGGTCATATAAGGCAAAGGTCATCATCAAAACTGCATGTTTCCTTCCTGCTGAAACAAAATACTTAAAATTACTAAAAACTCTCTCCTATTTGCTTTAGAGACTTGCTTCTTTTAATGCTTCATTTTCTCTACCATTCTGAACTACAGCATGTTTCAAAACACTGACACGGCTTTTTCACAGCTCTTACAACAGATGCAATCTCTCAAATTTTACACACTTGTCAGTGCGCCTCAGATCTATCTGAAAAGTGCTGGCAGACAAATGATGTCTTAAGATAAAAGAAATGCATTAGAGGTTAATAATTAAAAATAAACCACTGCATTAATTTTATCTTTATGCAAACTCTACTAGTCTCAAAGAATTTCCTGGGTTTTACAGAGATGAGCTCACTCAAAAGGTAAGACATGTAGCTCTTAAAGTACTCAAGTCCTGTCAATTTTGATGAAAGCCTTATAAACTTTGTGTTGTTGCACAACAAACTGCTGAAAAAAATAATCTAAAAAATCAGGAAATTAAGATTAGGAGATGAAGTCACTTAACTTTGCTATTGACCTTGTACGAATGAGTAAAATTATTGCAGCAAAAGCTGCACTGAAACAATGCACTGACTCAGTCTAATAACTAGCCTGACATAGTAACTTTCACACATGTAAAATAATTGTCATATTAGACGATGATGTTCTGGATTTGTGCAAACAATGAAGATAAAAATTTATTAATGTGGACAGCCAAAAGTTTTGACACAGCAGTACATACAACCACACAGAATCACTGAACAGAAGGAAAGTCTGTGTTGGAAGAAACCTTTGGAGACCATATGAGAAGCCTCCTGTCTCACCAATGAGGAGCCACAGTCTGGCCATCACTGTCAACAAGACTGAGGCTGGGCTGAGTAAGTCACCTTAACTTTGCACTACGTCAGTGATGCTTTAACTTTCAATACACTTTCGAGACAATAAGTGAATGTTTTACCTTTACAACTTGGACTGGTTTAATAACCTATTTTTAGAAGTCAGTGAAAAAAAGATCACTGAAATTATATTTTTTGTATCACTATACATTTTGCACTCATCTTTACAACTGTGATAAAGTTCTTGGCAAAGCCTTTGATGATTACATGATAAAGAAACACAGCGCTGAAAATGTTGCTGTCAAGAAATTTTTGGACACAAATAGTGAATATGGACAGTAAGTTGCAATGCAGTTTCATAAGAGTTTCTAGAAACATCACACTTCTTCACCTCTGCAGATTTTAATTTGAAACAAACGAAGTACTGCCAATTTACCTTTAATTTCATTTGAAATGAGCAGCTTATTTTCCGTCTCCTCATCTTCACACTCTTTGTTCTTTATGGTGTCCTTTGTTTGTAGTACTCCACTGAGGAAAATAAGATGTTCAATTTTTATTAATAAATCATAAAATCACTAAGCATGATGACATCTCTTGATAGCAATGCTATTAACACACCAGGATTCCCACACAAAGATGTTGTATCATCATAAAATAAAGAAACAAAGCAGATCTAATTTCTGACTTACACAGATGGCATGACTACTGACAAGAATTTTGCAAAGAAGGCTCAAGAATAGCGTAAACTAAGATAACATAAACCATACCAACACACTTGACTTCATAACTGAAACTGAAAAATACACAGATGAAGGCAGTGGATGTGTCCACAGCAGAAGATGGAAAGAGTGAAACCCACATATATAGCTCCATGTCCTATAAAGCCTTACTGGTCATGCAGGTCATTTTCAGGAGTTGTCTGAAATAACACCTACTCCTTTTTCTCTGCCCAACCTTCATTTCTACCTGACATCAACTCCTTGTCAGTACAGTTACTGACACCCTGCTGTGCAGCTGCTAATGCTCCCACCGAAAATATCTGTATTCTTTTGTATCTGCTTTTGCATTACTTCTTACCCATCTGCTCCCTCAGCTTTGCCAGCCCAAACATTTGCAAAGAGGGAATTTCTTCCCCATACTGAGAGAAATGGGGCAAGAGATGTGGAAATAAGTGAATTTTTCAATGTGGGGCTGGATGGGGGTGTAAGTGTTTCCATCTTAAAGTCAGTCCCTGGGAAGGCCCTTTTCAAACTCTGCCTTCAGAAGATATTTCCAGTCTGCTTTGTTACAGATATGGAGTGATATGAATTTGCTGACATTATGCATCCATTTAGTTCTGCTTTTAAGAATTCCAGAACATGTTAGCCAATTCTTACTAACCCATCACAGATACAGAGCACTTGGAGATACCAAGTACCTAATGAGCATTTTCTAAAAACAGGGACCAGAGAGAATGATTCTTAAGAGTCAAGACTACAAGAAATCCCACTATGATATGAACTGATGCTTTACCACCTACAAGAGAAGCAGTCAACAAGAACCCCCTAATGAATGTCACAGACAAAAAGCCAATCTACACCTAACTCCTTGTTAGACATCAAGATTAGCTAACCTCAAACCACAAATCCACAGAAGAAACAGACCTGTTTAATTCCACTATCTACATTTATACCACTAAATACCATTTATATATTATATACAAGAAAACATTTGTGAAAAAAATCAAGGAGCTTCAAGCTCACTGACTTCAACAGAAATATAATTACCACACTGCTAATGATGCAAAATGAACACCTCACATCAGAAAATCCAGACTTTGTAGTATGACAGGAGACACAACATAAAGTTGTGACACGCAATACCAGTGAAACGCATACAGCAGCCATGACTTCTTGTACCACAAAGTATCTTCCTCAGAAAGATTTATTTACTTTAAAATTATTTTCATAACCCCACAAACACAGAAACTTCTAAAGCAGCATGCTACAAACTAGTGCAATTAATTCCAAAGGCAAAGGAAATTACAGCTGCAATTCAATATAAGGAAGAGAGATCACCAACACCTGTGAGGAAACAAATACCTCCCTATTTTCTTGAGGGCAATTTTCATAGCAACACACATCCAGAAATTTTACCTCTTTAGTTAAATATGACAGTATCATGAATTGAAGGCTTTGGGGAAGAGGCTGGAAGACAAATCATATTTTCTTTTAAAAGCCAGTATCATTTGATTCCCAAGCCTGAATGTTCACCTTTCTTCATTGTAAAGATTTCCAGAGCAGAATTCTTATTACAGTAAAATTCTTTTGCTACTCTGAAGATACTTTAAAAATAAAATTGAGTATGCTGTAGGCATGTAATTTTAATCTTGATTTTTAATCTCAGGGACATTCCAGAGGGACACACTGCAGTATTTATGTACATAATTATATTTTTGCAAACCAAAATTTTCTAGTATAGTTATTTGATGCATACAGAGCTTTAAGAAAAAAAAGAAAAAAAGAAAAGGAATAATTGGAACTGGATATCAGCCGAGTACCACTTAGATTTAACACAACAAAATAAAACTCATGTTTGGTTTCGTTTGTCATTGGTTCCTCAATGAACGATGTCCATGAAACAAAAGATTACCCAGAATATGAAGGTATACACAATCGAACTGAAGTCAAACATAATTAAATCCACACCATGAGCTCAGCAACTAAAGAGCACACCAGTGTGTGTATCTATGTCTTCAATTATGTATGTGTACTTTGAATACACATCTAAAAAGACCCACTGGGTATTGCAATAACCAGATGCTCAATATTTTATAAGCCCAGCAGTTCATCTATACCTAATGTTGTGAACATTATTTTTCATGCCTTTTTCAAAGGAATATTATTCAGCTGAAAGTCCTCTATGACTTTGCTGGATACATAACGAATGAGGAGAGCTAGATGATAAAATGCAGACAGTCTATATTCAAACAGTTGAAATACAAACTGTAAAGGCTCTGAGTACCTCAAAGTTGGCACAAGACTAATTCTTGTAATGAAAATGACTCAACACAGTGACCAGATAGCACACATACTGGTTATCTTAAGTCTTCCAAAATGTGTATGGTTAAAATTATGAATTGCACCTATTTTTTAGCAGAGGTTATTTCAAGATCACACTTGAAGATTTTTTTTTCATTTTTTGCTATTTAAATTTACTAGAGTATGACTGTATGACTAGTGAATGCTGTTTATTAGTAGTATGAAAATTATATCAACACTGCTTGATGCTCTTAGTAGACCTTTTCTGAAATAACTTGAACAATACAACCTGACTGAAATAACATGAAAGAATGTTTAAAAAAAGAAAGCTGGTCAAATCTAAAAAGGTGCAAAAAGCTACACACTAATTTTTTTTTTTTTATTATTTAACAGATGTTTTTGCAATAAAGGAAACAACTAACAATGGTTAAAAATTCTAGTGGAAAAAGGAAGAAAAATCATAAAACACTGCCAGGTCTGGTTAACTCAACCTGAAAAAAAGTTAAAAAAAAAATCTTGCAGTGTTTTCAGAGGATTTAATTCATAGAATATCCTGAGTTGGAAGGGACCCATAAGGATCATCAAAGTCAAATTCTTAACAAAACAGTTACATTTCAATCATCAGCTTTACTGTAGGATATTTACCATACAATACCAACTCTCCAGTCTCCAGTTGCTCAAGACACTATCATTACTAACACACTGCATATATTATGAACACAAAATAATGTAGCTCATCTAAGTACATAACAAATGATACCTCTTATTCCAGGGTGTCCTCTATTTGTGTTTGAAAATAGTCAACAAAATAATGTAGCAATACTAATTAAAAATGTAGGGAATCCTATTGCCCTACATATCCCCTTGAAAACACAGAATTGTGTATTTTTAGCTTTAAAGATAGTTTCCAAACTTGCACTGGAGAATAAAATTTATGGTATTAAAAAAGTTATCTCATGTCATTGTGCATGCCAGATGCTGAAAGTTAAGGACTTAACTTCTGGTTTTTCCATGTTTGTACATATTTGTACATATACAGTAACATATTTGTACACAAATCTAGGAAGAAGAATGTCAATTTCCAGTAACTGACCTGTATTGTATTTCTTCTCTCCTCTGACATGTGTTTCTTATTTTTTGTATACATTGTAATACTCCCCCTCTATTTCTAAGATAAAGAGAGCTGAAGAGCTTCTGTCTCCTTCCCCACTGCTTCTAAGAATTCCACAGACAAATCACTGGGCTGCATTGCCTGGTAAGTTGCATTTTAAAATGACTGACTCCAACCAACCAATACTTTGAAAGGAACTGAGAGTTACCCAGGTGCCTTCTTTTCTTTCACATTGCATAACAGGGGCTTCTTGCAAGGAGATTTACTTTCTGCATCTTCCAGCTTGGTTGTTTCTGGTACAGTTTTCCCAGATGGTCGACTGTGAGGTGAAGATTTCATACCTACATGACCAGGGCTGGGGCATTTTCTGTCACTGTTTGAAACAAATTAACAAAATGTTTAAAAGTGGAAGCAGCTAAGCTGTTGTTTATTTTCTCTATGGACAAAAAGTCCTTAGTGCAGCTGAAGACATATAAGATGTTATTTTGTTTAAGAAATACAGTGAAGTTTTTTACTTGCCACTAACAAAATTGCATATCTAAGATTTTCAGAAATCAAAATACAGAACTCTTTTCTCCATTAAATCAATGGTAAAATGATTAGGCAATTCAACAGGAACAGAATTTGTCTAATATTATTTTTGATAATCAGCTATCCACTTCTAATGTTTGTAACATGAAAACACTTTGAGGTCATATTTTCCTCCTACCCCTTCTCTCCCATGCTGTATCACTCACTGTGCAGCCTTTAAAATGTTACATGCAGCCTCTTAATTGGGCAATGAAAAAAGTAGCACTTGACACAGTCCCTGCCACTGAGGACATTGCTCAAAGTGCTACTGGAGTCACTGTAATGGTACCCAGGCTACCTGCCAGGAAATAATTAAGTCTCTTCAGATTTCTAAAACCCTACAGTTATAAGAACAATCAAATCAGGCAGAACTCTTTGACAGTGGACTAATTTGGGTTTTAAAGCATGAAGCTGAAACTGTCTCTAAGAAGGCAATTTAAAATATCGTCTATTCAAAATACGTGGCCACTACAGTGGGAACCGGAAATTTTCACTATGACCATTCACATTTTCACATTTACATTAGCGTAGTCCTTCAAAAGAATGGAAAGCCTTTCTCCTTTTCCTTTGCTTCTTGAATTCATATTTTCCCCCACAGCCCAAAATAAGCACAGGAATCAGTATCCACAATTTCGGAGACAAAATAATAATCTGAAAATAATCATCTTGGTATCACACTCCTTTGTTTTTTCCAGGTGCTCCTGTTTAAAAGCTTCAGCCACAGACTTCAGCACTGCTCTTGCAAAACTCAGTCCCAGTAAACTGATTCCCCACTCCCACTGTAATGACAGGATAATGGCTCTTCTTCAAAGAGCATCATTAATTTATAGTCACATCAATAAGAGCACTACAGCAAATAAAGGAAACACAAATAAGTATTTTCTAAAGTGAAAACAACTGGTCAAAATTCAATTTTAAACTCCAATTAACCATTTAGTAGTCTAGATAGTTACACTGAAGAGGAAACCAAAGTCTTGTAAAATCACAGACGGTAAAATCAGTATCAGTCTTTGACAGCTCCATGACCTTTTTGATAAGCACTGAAATAAACCATTTTTCTTCCCTGTAAATGAAAATGTAGGTAAATAGGCAGGCCTTTCTGAAACCATTCAGCCATTGCACAATTATGAATTGCATTGCAGAATGCAGAAATGAAGTACTGCTGTTAGTCACAGACATCACTTCAATCATAATTACTTGATTACAGGAGAGGTGGATCTTTCACTTGCTTCCACTTTTCTGTTTCTGGGAATAGGACTGGCTGCAGGCATCTCCCCACTCAACCGGTCAGGTAAGAGGCTTTCTTTGTTCAAGTTCATCTCTGAATATGGGCAGCTGACTGCACTAGAATTTGAAGAAGAAAATTATTCTCAGACACTTTACTGATTTCACTTTTTTCAAACAAAATTATATCAGAGTTAAAGTAGATGCAATAACTTAATATAAAGATTTTAAAACACAGTAAGTAGTCATACTATAAAATGTTAATAAATCCATTGATTAAAAAAATTCAACTCTGCATTTCTTTTTGAAAACACCTTGTGCAACACAAATTGTATTAACTGTATTACAACATTAATAGTGGAAAGTTGTTTGATGAAGGTTTAGCCTGCTCTCTCATAATTCTAATGGCATTTATGCATACAACACAGGATGCCTTTGACTATATCCATGTGTTTCCAAATAAAGTCACATTACCATGACTGTATGTGAAGGAGGATATGTCTTTATGTAATGTCTATATAGAAGCCGCATTGCAAGGGCACAACATGAGGAATGGTGCACATCCCCGTGTTGCAATGAGTGCCCCAACTCTGCAAATGCCATTTTCAGATATTCCATTGAGAGACTGTGGTATTTTCACAGCCTTTCTTAACATTCAACACTCCCTGTTTCCCTGCTCTCCTGCTAGGGAAAGAATTTGACACCGAGCATTGATATAATGGCTTGTAAATACTACTCTAACAAATGTGGAAGTTGTACCAAAGTAAGAAAACTTGTGTTTGCAGAAGAAGCAGGAAAGGGGAAAACAGCAACACAAACCAAAACACATGGGCCTCAACTAGGATTTTTTCTTTAGAAGAATGCTCTGCAGCGTTCAAGTGATTAGTCAGCCAGACCACACACTCATGGTAATATCATCAATGGTAATATAATAAACTTTGAATTGTATATATGTGTCACTACAGTGAATAACATCACTCTCAAGTTTTCAAAACTCTGTGTAAGATAGGAGAGACTGTACTAAATATGATGCTCTATTTGTGGCTCATGAGCTATGACACTAACTATATTCTGAAATCATGCTTTCCTACTCACTTGTATTGTTACTACGACTTCTATAATGTTAAATGGTAAAAAGCCTGTGTTCTGGAATTTTACTTATTTTCTTTTCAAGAATATAACTACCCATCTTTCCATAAATTGCTGCAATGTTTTACTTGTTTCACTGATAGTTACATGCATGATTTCCAAAGACAGCTGTCTAATATAAACAAGTCTGCCTTGACAGCCATATGTCCTGCCACCTCCAAATTACAAAAATAAACAGAAAAACAGCAGCTTTCACTATCATTTTCTTTTCTACAAAACACAGCATTTAAAAAGGCCTTTTATTCAAAATATGCTGTACACTCTCCTTTTCCTTTACCAATGAAGCTCTGGGTTCAGTATAAGTATATAACAGCTCCTATAATGGGGTTGGACCAATATTGGTAATCTAATTTTGATGTTGCCAACATAAACAAAAAATTGGTGGAAATTTACATTTCTCTCAGCACTTGCATAAAAGGAGAAAATTCCTTAAGGTCAAGTCAGTCAGCCCTTGCTGGGGTCATCAAGACAGGAGATTGACAGCATGTCTGATTTCTTCAGTCAGCTCATTTGAAAACAAGATGGTATCAACTGTTCAAAAAATTATTATTTTTAAATCCTTGAGTAACTATGCTGAACTTGAATTATGGAGGAAGCAGAATAGTTTCTGCTTTTCTAATCAAGTTGAGGTCCCTGTTTAAGGCTACTCCAAGCAGATGTTGTTCCATAACAGTCTATATAGTGCTTTAAAGGAACATGCTGCCATATCCCCAAGTGATCCAATGAAGCACAGAACAGTCATCTTTAGCTTCTTTTGAGGAACTTTTTGTTTACACATCCAAATAAGATGGAGTCCAGCTGCCTGTTTGGCTACAAAAACAACTTGAAGTATGGTATGCTTTTGTTAATTACATTTTTTAGAGACATGGAACAACATATACAACTAAAAATTAACTTGGAGCATCCACCTTTTATTTCTACTTTCTCTTAAACAGAATAGGGCATTTTATTTTAATTCTATTTATATATGTCTACTTACATTTATTCTCAACCTACTGGCTTTGTGTGTCTTAGGAGTAGCTTCTGCCAGATGTCTTATGCTGCTGCATCTATCACAATGATGTCTTTTTTTTCCTCTTTCAAATGAAAGACAAGATGAAAGATACAGGCTTCTGCTCAGCAAAAGGTTTTAAGGCTCCAATGCTAGTGTGATTTAAGTTCTTGCTGTGGCAAACACATACCACTGTGATCAAATACAGTTATCAGAAATTCATGAATATATTGGTTAATATCAGTTTTGCTGTTGCTACAGGGCAAAGCATATAATCTTTTGGCTGCCTAGGCTCACAGGGGTGTTTTGAGACAATGTTTCTGAGCAGTCACAAGGAAACACTGAACACTACCAATGTGGTATTTAACTTCAGTTGTGTATTATTAAGCAAGCCTTACACCACAATGAAATTTGACAATATGCTTGTCAGATTCCAATAGGTTTTCTGTTTACCTACATCACTAATAGGTTTTAAATTTTAAAAACACCCAAACAAGAAACCCCAAGAAAAAGCCTCAAAATTCAGTCTTTTATTATAACTTGCCTGCTTATATACTACCTTTTCCTTAGTATTTTCTGGAAAAAATTAAGTTGAATGAATGACAGTATTAGTCAACAGTAGTTATAATAGTAAAGATGCTTTGGAACACTAGCTTCAGATTACTTTTTCTCTGTAATTAATCATTCAAGTTGCTGTATCATTTTTTAAAAATGCCTTGATAGTCCTTTGATGTTACTGTTACTTGAGGCAACAAAAAGAACCCTCGTGGTTTCCACTGTTAGCTTTGTTACAACAAAACACAGCATGAATGAACCTGTGTATGGCTTTGGATCAATCAGTAAATCCTCCTGAATCTCAATGCCTCCAGCCTTCAGCTCAGTTTAACTTGTCTACTACAAAGAATGAAAAAAAATTAATCTTGTTATTCCTACATAACAGAAGTATTTGATTTATACAGGATGAAGTTTTTAACTTATCTCAAGGGCTCAGAAGTCGTGATGTTTAGGTTATTTAATATTAAATTAGGATTTTTAATTCTTCTGTCACTTCAAACTGGATTTCTGCTCCAGCTTACAGTATGCTTAACACACCATTTTGAAAACAGCAGAAGTTCAGAAGTCAGTTTCCAAAATGATCAGATGTCCTTGGTTTGGGGGTACCAAGGTTTTCCAGAGGCTCAAGAAGAATGGCAGGATGCAAAAGCAGCAGCCGGTACTCAATGTGAAACCTGCAATTCATCTGACAGGGCTCTACACCCTGCAGCACTGCTCCACAGCTCTGAAACCAGTCCAACACAAAGATCTCAATTACCATCTGAGCTGCCTCAGTAAACAAACACTCACATTAATACCTCCTGACACACACCTTCCCCCGCACAGGAGAGTAATCAGCCATCTCTAAATGCTGAAGGATCAGCACAGCACAACAATCAGCTGTCTGCAGGGCACTACTGAAATGGCAGCACACTGGCTGGCAATATGTGTGTCCATGACACAGTTTCCCAAGGAAAGGGAGCCACAGTTTCCAGAGTCCTGCATACACTGAGTAAAAGCTTGGCATCAAAATAAGTTTCTGTTTTTACTGAATCGTGAAAGATGAATAGAGAAAAAGCAACACGCCATTCTGATCACAGGCCTGGGATTTTCAAGTCAGAGGTTTTTATATAACCAGCCCTTTCCAGAACTGTCTGACGGAACAGAAGTGTTGAGCAGCATATCCCACCTATGTTTATTTTGCAACTGCTCTTCTATCACACTCATGGATCTATCTCTAAGTGGAGTTACGTATGTATCTCTTTTCTATAAAGTTCAAGGGTAGGAGGATAAAACTGGGCTGCTGATAGGTAGGCATGGACCTTAGGAGCATCTTCAAATGCCTGGAGAAGACTATCTTGTAGCAGTACACAAATTTTCTGAAGCACAGAATCCAGATGGAACTCTCTCAGCTATACCTAATATCAGAAGGAAACATAGGCCAGGATCCTCTCTTAACTGAAGAAGAGTAAGGCAGCACTCTGTTAGGTCTAAGAACTTGCATATGAAGTACTTTTAAATAGAGATTATTAATCTTTATGACCACTTGGAATATTTTGCAAACCTGTATCAAGCCACAGCCAGGTCTCCTGGTTTAGCTGTACTGGTTGGAAATGCTACCAACCCCAGCTCCTCAGTGCCTTGCATGTGCAAGTTATTGCCGAGCACTGCCCAGGGATGAGGCTGTATGAGAGCTCCAGAGAAATTCACCTGGACTAATGGATGGATTAGAGCAGCCTATGTCCAGATGACCACAACACTTGGTGATATATGAGCAAGAAACCTTCAGACAGCATCTGAGAGATCTGTTAATTTTATTTGCTGATGGATTTTGTTAAGTGCTCTCTTTACTTCAGAGTTCACGAAAACAGTTAACTAGTCTCAAAACAAGCAATACAGCACTTGTGTATCATCAAAGTATTCAATTTTTAGGAGAAAGCTGATTCAACAGTCTAAACCTGAATCAAGAGTACTTTAGAGTGGATGGTGCCAATGATGTCACACATAAAAGATAAAATAAAACTTGAGACTGGCATCAGAAACCAGCTGATAATTACTTCAGCAGACACTGAACAGAGAGATGTGATGTCCTGCTGAGCATAGGTTTCCATGTTTATGCAAATGTGTTGTCTTACAACACAGCCTCTACCACAGCACGTCAGTTCACTTCACCTTACCCTTTTTGCCAGAAACTTTCAAGTTTCTGGCAAAAATCTTTACTCATAAAGGGCTGACTCAAAACTCTAATGAACTCCTTACGACTGACCTCTTCGCGTTACTGCTTGAACTTGAGAATTATTGCACGCATTAAACTTCAGAGTATAAAATCATAAATATGCAGGTGATCTGCATAATGCTAACAATTTGTACATCGGGCTGTTTTCAACTGCATAGCACATAACCCTAGATCAACTGTTGATAGATACCAAGGCCTTATTAACATCAACTTTTCTAAAAAGTAAATCCTTTAGCCCAACTATATAATTAATCACTGAGGCTTTCATCTGATTTCCAAGGAACAAGCTCTGGAAATTTCAGAACTACTTAGCATTTTAAATTATCATATTTTCTGCACACAGGCATTTTATGCATTGCACCTCATCACAAAAAAGAAGATAAACATGGTTAAATACATTTCAAGGCTGCCAAGATAAAAGAGCCATAGGAACGCTACCTGATGTGGGAAATGATACAAATTTCAAATTCTCTTTATTAATTCAGGAAAAAAGCAGTGGTACAATGTTAGAATTTTTGGGGCAACCTGGACCCTTAAGTTTGTAGGCTCCAGATGAGTAACAAATCTCATTTTTTCCTCAGAAATACTCAAGAACAAAACTAGAATATCAGCACAGAGGACAAATCAATAGCTAGTGAATAAGATACTTACTGGTATAATTTATTTACTACGAAATGGCAAATATCTGTCTTATGATCAACAAAATATCCTTGGTTATATTTCCATACCTTAGAACTTATCAGTTAATGTGCAAACAATACGATTACTAAGACTACAGTAAAAATAAAATACAATTAAATGCCATGAGTTTGTTTCTTTTCTTAATATTCAGAATAAGTATAACAACCTTTAAATAGCATGGAAAATGTAGCTATAAAAGCAAAGGCTACACAAAGTAAATAGACATATAGCTCCTACTCATCCCTTCCATCTAAAACATTAGAACTTTTAGTGCCAATGTTTATTTAGAGAGACCATAAATGAAAAACTTTTCAGACAGATTCACTTCCTTTTTTTTTTATCATTTTAAGTTTTAACTTTGGGCTGAAACCCATGGTATGTTCACTGTGGTCATACACTATCAAAACCTTGAAGCATAATTCTAGTCAACGGGACATAATTCTCTCATTAAAAACATTAAAAGATTGCAGAGCTCACTCTTGGATCACGGTAGTTTAAAAAGATACTTTAAAAAACATATAGATAAATAACCAAAGAGCAATCCTCTAACAACATGAGAGAGCAGGAAGAATGAAGTGGCATGACATTTGAGAATTCTATGACTGCATAATGGAAAAATGACAACTTCTGGAAGTTCTAATTTGCAAAGAAGGTAACAGGATGATATTTATGATGCTTAATTCTCAACTTAACATACTGTATTACTTGTACAACCCTTACCGAAATAGCCTGGATTCACCTCACACTCTAAATATTTTTAAAATAATAAAATTTCAACTTAGGAAATGTTTCTCATTTACTCTGTCATTGTCTCTCTGTCCCCTCCATTCCATTCTCCCATGCTAATGTTATCTACTCTCCAGGATGTAGGAGATGTCCATATTTCTATATTATACTTCAGAAGATGCTCAACAAAGCATCTTTAGAAACACTGAACAGAAGGAGTAAGCTGCCATTTGGGAATATGTCAATTGGAATTTCCTTTCTAGCACTGTTCCAAGCGAACTATCAAGTCCTTACCCCTGCCAACCAAGCAGAACAAAAACATCCAAGCCATAATAAAATCAGTGGCCTCATATTTCAAAAGGTTCAAAAGTTATTGCTTTATACATATCTGTCTGTAACATTTTGCAATCTGGACAGCAAGCCAAGGAAGCCTCATAGGAACAAAATACAGAGAAACTGAATCTACCAATTGTGACAAAAAGTAATGTATGACAAATCTTATCTCAGCACACCCTGGTGAGATGAAGTTACAGATTGCTAATGTTTATTTCAGCATGCTCACCATGGCAACTGAAATAATTGCATATTTAGGTTTACAAGATTTCTTATTTTTTTCCAGCTTGGGTCAGTTTTCTTGAGAGCAACAATTTAAAAAAACCATCTGCACACATCCCTCAACTGAAAGAATGAAATCAGTTTCACAGAACATACCTATGATGGCCGATATGTCTTGCTCTTTTAATGTGTCCAACTCCCTTACATCCTGCTGTGGGACACACTCCATGCTCTAAAGCTTCCACCAATTCCAAGGGACCTGCATGCCAAGTGAAATTACAAATGAGATTTTTAAAATATTATTTAATATTTAAAACCTATAGAATAGGTTTTAAATGCACGAATACCAGTGCATTGTAGCAAGCATGAAGAAATAAGTAAACAGAAGTACTTTAATAATGCATTCTGCAAAAGCATGATGGAGATTTAAACAAGCTAATCCATTGGAGAAATAATTTTATTCCATGTGAGTAAATCTCTACAACAGAAGTACATCTATATAAAGAACACAAATCTTGGGAGAGCTGCATGACATCAAATTTCACTTCTACTATCTACATTTAGTTAGAATCTGGTTGCTTTGCAACAGCACAGAAAAAGTAAGTTACCCTATCCCTGTTCCTGAAGACAGGGATGTGTTTGCAATCCATACTGACCTTACACACTTTTTAGCTGAAGTTTTCCAGTAAACAAGATGTGAAAACAAAGGCTAAAAATACTACTAAAAAGAACAAGCCATAAGGAAATTTTTGACATTTTCACTTCTCTGAATTTATGTGTCTATCTGATTTTCATCAACCTGTGACAATGATGCCTGCAGAGACATTAAAGCACATATGCCAAAACAAGTTTTGAGGTCCAAGCAAACATAGCGCACAACCCCCAGTTTCACAGTAAGGATTCCAGTACGTGACACTGGGAACGCCTGCTGCACCTCTGCAAGCATGCAGTGTCCCCCTCTAGTACCAGTGCTTCTTGAAAAATACATTAACTTGTATCTCCCCCTACAGATAACAATACAGACATGAAAAGGTCTATTTAAATAGATTTTTCTGGATGAAAGATAAGAGTCTTGCTCGCAGATGGATAATGAAAGACAGAGAATTAGTATGTATAATTAGAGCAGTCCGAAAGCTTTTTTAAGAAATGTTCTAACTATGCAAATGTTACAACACTATGGCTACATTGAAGTCCAAAGATTTCTATAACCTTTAAAGAGTGTAATGGGTGAGAGAATAGGGAATTACACCTATTCTACCTTTATGCAAAATTGATTCTTATAATGTAACAAGTAAGTGGACTCAGAGGAAGAGTTATCTGAATAGGGATGTTCCTGTAAAGGGAAGTCCTGCTTCACTGATGTTCTGATTTCACAAAAACTAGCTCCCTATAAATATTCTCACTTAAAAAATTCAAACTCATTACAAATGTAATTTAGAAGAGCTGCAAGTGGTTGTTCCTGTTATGGAAGGAGCTGCTGTTTGCATCACTGAGAAACGATATTAAAATCAACAGCAATATATGGCTCTTAATACCTTAACTGCTATCAAAAAGGTCATAATCCATCAGGATGACTTCATTACATCTGAAAACACTATGAATACATGAATACTGGCACCTGCTCTAGACTAATATTGTTAACATTGCACAACATTCATAAAAAGCTTGTAGAGTTAAAGACAGGAATCTCATTGTTAAAAGTCCTATCATACTGACTGAGGCAGACACTGTCTTGCAAAGTATTTTCTTCCCTCCTCATGAAACCCTTGCAGAAATCTGGCAATGCTTTTTAACTTATCTGGAAACAATATTAATATTTTTGTAATATTCTATATGACAATAAAAAAAAAGTCATACTGTTGGAATAGTATTTTATTCAGTAATAATTCTATTTTAGAGCTATTTGTGTAGCTTATTACATTTTTTTTTCTTGTTTAATGTATGGTCAACTTCCTCTCCTGTCATACTGTCCATCTTAATTTTTGTAGCATAACAGAAAGTTACTTCTAACAGTCACATTCTAAAAAGTATGAACAGTGCCTCCTAAGCCACCATCTAGAGGAGATGACATGTTGTATGTGATGGGCACTTGTACCTTGTTTCTTTTAAAGTCTCCAACAAAATTAATTTCCATGTTTTATAATCCCACCTAGGCTAAGATTGTTATTTTTAAGTCAATCTTACATAATAGAAATGTTGCAACCCTATTCAGCTCTTCTGCCATATGATACCATTTTTATTTATGTGGCTACAGACTATTTTTCCCACTGGGCTGCTTGTTCAGCACACGGGACAGCACGTCTCAGATTGAAGCAGATATGCAGCATCCTGTCTTCCCCTCATTATTCACTTTGTGCTTTGGCACTTATGGCACTCTATTCAGACTTTGAAGGCAGAATGATTAACTTCCTAACAAGCAGTCATCACTGTACTGTTTGAGTGCTCACTAAGCTAATGAATATACTCTGATCACACCCTGGATAGGAATCATTTTTTCTTGGCATTTAGAGACATTGAATTGGGGTACTGTGATTTTCAGGTAAGATATAACCATGGTGTGTGACTTATCCCAGTTATTTTACATTTAATTTTTTTCTGAGTACTTGGTATTGCTCAGCATTTCTTACTTTCCAAGCACAGCTCTTTCTGATCTTGTTACAGCAGTGAATACTCAGCACTTGTGCCAACCACACCTCAGAGTCATTATATAAACCTATCTCAGAGAAGAACACTCACTTAAACTCATCTGTTCAAAGTTTGGCTAAAGCGATTTCACTGCTGTTATCCAGAAACACAGGGGCCTAGGCAGGGATATATTTACCAGAAAGTTTCTTCTGCCTGCAACCTTCAGTCTCATTTATCATTTACCTCCCACTTCTTCAACAAGTAAAACAAAAACCCCAGAAAGAGCAAGCTGGTAAATACAGTGTTATTATTGGTACCACGCTTCTGTTGGATTTATTTTCAGTGCAGGCACCATTAATCCCTCTCTGCTCAGCTGAATAAGAAAAGGAATTTAGTTGTTTCTGAGGATTTGCCAGAGCATTTGAAAGCAGTGCCTTCTCAGTGTAGCCTGGACTCCTTCGAACCAAAACGCATACTAACCATCAAAAGACAGGTGAACAAAGGATCTTAAGAGTGGTACCCTATCCCTACTGAGTGCCACAGCAGTTTCAGCACTGGCTTTGAGAGGGCCAGGATTTTATACAGCAGATCTTTCACATCATTTCTGGTTTTGACTGTGGTTCTTGTATTTCCATTGCAATAAGGATCAATAAAGCCATTTACTAAAACGTGATTAATTACTGACTGTTGATTTTGCACTGAATGTCATATTTGCAATTATTTTGCATGTCCTAGTGGCTTCTCTTCCTTGAATGGCACCGGCAGGGAAAAAAGACAGCACAGCTCACACGCCTTTTACCATCATGACATTACATTACAGTGTAGTTTCTCTTACTAAGTGGGGGCTGAAGAGGGTGTCCGGTTTTTGTACACCAGCCTGCAGGATGGATATCAGGGCTGTCCACATCAGTCCAATAATCATAAATACTATCCCAGCCATCAAAATGAACCTAAAATACAAAAAGGAGAATAGTGCATTTTAGATCAGGAAAATTCTCCATAAAATCAGTGTAACCTGAGTAATCTCTAGAAATGACACATCCATTGGAGAAGCCACTTTCAGAGAATTATTTAAGTTATATAGAAAATACATGTACATTACATTCTGGACCCAGGCATACTCTCACTAAAGTAAAGAGTAAAAAACCACACGTCACATGGCTGTTTACTGTGTTATCAGGCTCAAATCCCAGGAATAAAACAGTTCTCACATTAGTTCTCACATTAATACTTAAATTAAGCATGAATTTCTGCCTTTTTCATCTCTCAAAAAAACACACAAACGAAAAACCAAATGTTTTTTAATCTCCTGTTTGAACTGGATTTAAGAACAGCAGAGCAGTAAGCAAAGGACTAAAAAAATAGAATTCATCTGTAAAAAACAAACAACCCCCCCATCATACAAGCAACAATTTTACTAAAATCAGACTATCCAGGATAAAGAGTTGAAACTGAAGAGAAAATTAAGCATGTGACTTGTCAGGAAAACACCAGTATGTTTTATACACACTTTTTTTCCATGTGAAAGCTAAATATCTTCAAATCTTGCATGACCTCTGGACTAGCAAATTCCTCGGATCTCTCATGCACACATGTGTGGATGCACGTACACACAGATACATACAGAGCTCTTTCAACATATGCTACAAAGTCAAATTACTACCCTAGAAGTTACAGATCCTGTCATATAATAAATCAACTGGGGAGTGGGTTTTATTCTTTATTTTGGGATGGGTGTTTCGTTGTTTTGGGCTGGGGTTTTTTTGGGGGTTTTTGTTTTTTTGTTTTTTTGCTTTGCATGTCCAGCTTAAGGTAGAAAATATGTAGGTTTGAAAATATGAGTTCTGATGATTCCCTACCAGCAGTTAATTCAGATGATTCAAAATGAAGTGTCAGCAGCATCCCCTACTTGAAATAACAGGTATGCCTAATAAATCTGTACAAACTGCACACATACATACTTCATTTCTTTCTAAGTGGATATCTGGATTTGTTAGCCCTTCCAACAGTTAAGAACTTCACAGTGGAAACTGGTTTTGTACAATAAAAGAAAATTAATTCAAGTACACAACTTCTGCAAAATACATTAAAAATACAATAACTTAGATGAACCCAATCTAAAGCCCAAAATTAACAGAAACTTCAGAATTGCAGAAATCACTGACAAAGGACAAGAGATCAGGGCTATTTCTTTCATATCTCACATATATCTCTGCCTTCCCCTTGCAAGCTTATAGAGACGGATTCGATTAAACTAGACCAAATATTTTATGGTCCGTAATACAAATATCAAAGCAGCCCTTTGATGCTTGATATTAAATAATCACATTTCTTGATAGAATAGACAATTGTCTTCTATCAGCTGTTCCAAAAGCAAATTTCCAATACATTCAACTCCGCTCTCTAATTACCCACCTCAGCTCAACTAAGAGGACAATAAAACAACCCATTCTGAAGAAACTATGCATATATTAATTAGTGAAAAGCAAGAGCAAAAGCTTAGCAGGACAGAGCAATGCCACCCATTTCTTCCCATGGTTAATTTTGCAACCACAGGATTTTAGTTTCACAAAGCCTCCATCAGTTACTTAAGCAGGACGTACAAGAAGACAGAGAAACTTACTTTTATTCTATAGTCATCAGTATCTACAATGGTTGCTACTCTGATAAATACTGGATTTCTCTTGTCAACCACTTCAAGTTTCATGTTTTTCTGAAAGCCATGAGAAGGTTTCTAGAAAAGAACAATACTTTGTGAAACAGAACAAAACCTCAAAATCTCATGCACTTGTAAATATATATAATCCATCAAAAACTTTTTGCCTTTACTTTTTCAAATCTGCCCTCCCTCTACTAGAAATTCAAGCATACAAATATAATTCAAAGAAATGTTATTAATCTAGTGAAATGAAGTAACTACTTTGGGATTCCAGGTTCTCCTGGAATGGATTGGATTCAAGTCATCCAAGCAAGTAAATGGGAATCTTTATTTTGAACCAGTTTTTTCCTAAATTCTCTAGAAAAGCTTTCCTAGAGATTTTGGCCAACAGTTTCAATGCAGTACTTAATAAAGCATTACATACCAGCAACCTGAAATATCTATGAAATTGTCTACAGGAAACATATTTGTGCTTTTTAGTATGTATTTTTGCTTCATGAGTTAAACTCTTTTTCAGTCTCCTGTTGAAAACACAACTAATCCACAGTATAACGAACAGGACTGGGGTTTTAATACTATTTTGACAAAAATGGTGTCTTTGGTAGGAGTATCAGATTTTGTGTTTGTCATCTGCAGTTATGAAAAGTAAAGCAAAATTATTTCCACTTTAAAGAACACATGCACAAGACAAGTTATGGGTTTTATTCTATTTTTTTAGGAAAATAATGTATCTCTCCCTCTAGGACTTCCCAGAGTATTGGCATTTTTTATTCAGCTCCAGCTTAAGAATTCAATTTTATCTCATAATACAACATAAAACACTATTACTGTCTCAGATATAACCAAATACCTTTCTAATCCTTGCTCAGGGTATTCGTGCTGAGAATGTCAGATTGAGAAACATTATCAAGCCACACACACCTCGGGGTGATAAACTGCAGGTCATTAATAAACTCTGGTAATCTACTGACCCCAGAACTGCTATAAACACCACATTTTTGCTTTTGTTAATCCAGCTCTTAGCAATGTGTTATTCAGAATTAGTGTCCCTAATATGAAAAGTTGAGGCAAATGTGCTTCAGTGTCCTGTGAGACAAGGGCTGGGAGCCACTGGCCACGTGATACTGGCTCCCAACAGCAATCCAAGATGATTAGAGGGATGGAACACCTCTCCTACAAGGAAAGCCTGAGAGAATTGGTTTTTTTCCAGCCTGGAAAAGAGATAGTTTAGGGGTGACCTAATTGCAGTCTTCCAGTACCTGAAGGGCACCAAAAAGAAAGATGGAAAGTGGCCTTTTTACAAGCACATGTAGTGACAGGGCAAGGGGAAATGGTTTCAGACTAAACGAGTGCAGGTTTAGATTAGGTATTAGGAAATAATACTTCACTGTGAGGGGGCACTGGAACAGGTTGCCTAGAGAACTGCGGATGTCCAGACCCTGGAAGTGTTCAAGGCCGGGCAGGATGGAGCTCTGAGCAACCTGGTCTAGCGGAAGGTGTGCCTGCCCATGGCAGAGGGCTGGAACTCGATGATCTTTAAGGTTCCTTTCAGCTCAAGGCATTGTGTAATTCCTTTCTGCATTAGTGACCATCACCGAAATTTGAAGAGCTCAAAAAGATGTATCGCTGAAAGAAACTAGCAAGTACAAAGATAAAAGAGAAGGATGTTGCTCACAGACACCACAGTTAAGGTGGGGAGCTGCCTGTGGATGCTGCCCATGTGCCTCAGTTGCAAGCTTGCAGAAGAAAATGTCTTCGAAAGGGCATTGAAAACAAGCTCTTGCCCGAGGCAATGGACTAGATGGACAAGCAGACTAACCTCTTACAATCCTTTATACACTGTATCTATTGCACCATATAAAAAATACAGAAATACAAATCTTCAAAATATGTTATCATGACTCAGTAACTATCTCATTATTTGTAATAAGTAGGCAGTAATTTTCCACAGCAAATTACACTCATTAGTAATATATTAGTAGCATTTAATCCCATTTACAATAATTAAAATAACACATTAGTAGTGATTTATAATAATCTGATTTCTAACAGTGAACTGCAAACTTGCATAAAAATAAACCACCATGCAACTAATTAACTGCACACATTTGGAAACATAGGAACACCATATACCTATGCTCTTCTTAAACTAATTAATTACATGAACTTAGAAGTATGAAAAAATTTAAACATTTTCTCACCACTTTAAAAGCCCTTGCAGGTGCAGGCAATGAACTGGTTTCTTCCAAATACTTCTCCCAAGAAAAATGCTTAGCGTGTGGATAATCTGGCACAGAAGAAATACGAGCAAAATTAAACACAGCAGTACAAAAAAATGCAGTTCACACCTAATTTACAGAGTGCCTGGCACTTTTATAATCTATTTTGATTTATGCTTTGGACTTATAAAATAATTACAAGAAAGGTTCTTCTAAATTGTCTCTGATAAATTCACCATACAGGTTAAAAAGAGCCAACAATCCTCTCATACACACTACTGAGTACACAATTGATTTGGATATAAGAATATTCTGTGATTCCCTCTGCAATATAAATAATGTGGACTGGAAAAATCTGCCAACTTAATTGAGGAAATTAATTAATGTACTAAGCAGTCATTCATTGGTAAACAAGCTTTGTACCACAGCTGAGCACACCTGACTACCTGTTACTCTTTTAGTGAACAATTTTAAACTAAATTTCTAAAAAAATACCCTGCACATTTACAAATAATCTACAGACATCAGTGAAGAAGATGTTGCCTTTCTCAGAAAATGTTTATAAAACATGTTTATAAAACATGTTTATAAACACTGTATGGACAAAACACAAAGAGAGCTTGGCTCTTACAGAAAAGGGAGTGCCTGTCCTTCACCTTTACTCTGCACCAGAAGTTTAACTTGAACTTTAAACATTATTATTCATAAGCTAGAACAGAACAAAACCAATTCTAATTTGTTTTACAAGGGATTCACGGAATAATAGGCTGCAATTAATCTCCTGACAGACAGACTGCTTACAACTTTTCAAGATTGCTGGCTATTAGAATTTTTGTCAAAGTCAGTTTTTATTAATTAAAATCTTCCACGCTCTGAGACCAGAGATGCCGGTTTCTGCAACAGGGCATTTAGGTCATCCAGACATACACAACTGTCCTAAAAAAGTCTCAAGTTTCACACTAACGAATACACTTCCTTTCTTCTGTATCATTTATCTCATAGCATTTTCCTTCATTCCTTACATCCTTACAAGTTTGATTCCTTGATCATGTAAGGTAATTTTCTTATCAACCTTGCATACTCAGTTCACATGAAGATGTTTTTCTTATGCAATGATCTCCCACACCTGAAATTTGTTTTATCAGCATTTTCAGAATTAAGCCAAAAATATAAACTTGTTCAGATTTCAAGGGATATCCTTTGTGAGTAGATGTCTTTTTATTAAACCAGTATACATTTGCATTCGTAACACACCTAACATCTCTTATACTTCTATTTTTAATATATTAAATCCTGTAAAAAAATGTACAACTTTGCAAATATTAACTCCTAAGTACAGGAAGAAAACGATAAGGAAAGGTAACAGGAAGATTATTGTAAATTTTAATGATGCTAGCTGACTATAACCTCCTTAAATCTTTCAGACATATAACAAGATACAAACCTGGTGGGGTGATGAGAGTTCTTTTATGTTCTTTACACCATCCAACAGGATGAATATGTGGGCTAGCTGCCTCACACCTGGAGGAAGGGGAGAAAAAAGGGCTTGAAAATTCAGCTCTTCAGACATCCTATTATGCTTTCAAACCAAGACCTACAAGAGAGAATTAAATTCCAAACAAGCCACAACACCTTCAACTTAAACAGCAAGCGTAACCTGAAAATATAAACACATCTGAAACAGACTTGTTACCACCTATAATTTTACTGGAAGATCATAAAAATCAAGTCCTTTAAATTAGTGGTAGATCTCCATTGAGACACTATAATGCTGGATCTGAAAAATTCACAAGCAGAGACTCTCAGTATAATCATATTGGCTGGTTGCAAGAACACTGTAATCCCATCAAAGACAGATTGAGTCCTGCAATGCCTAGACCAAAACTTGAAACCAAAAGCTTAAAGACCTTGATTCTGCAATCCAGGTTGCACATGGAGGCAGAAGAGAAAATCACATATAAATGCAATGCTCTGCCAATAGTAAGCAAAGATTCAAAACTGGATTCTGAATTGTTTAAATGGAGCTATAAATGTTACTGTAATGAAGCAGCACATAAACAAAGTAAGTCTGAGAAAAACTCTGGGAAAAAAAACCAAAACAAAACCAAAAAACCCAAAATAAAACAAGCTCCAAAAACAACAAAACAAGCATTTTAGGCCTCAAACTACATGAAAGAATTAGTGATCCAAGACTGCAAACTGCTCTAAAAAAACTGATCAAACTCTCTTACTCCAGGGGTTAACAACCTCCCGTATTTTCTGCCAAGTGAATCACATTTTGCTCTACTGCTGTTGCTTGTGGCATGCCACAAGAGCCACAGCAGACTAAGAGAGGCAGGGTGAGCTGCACTTGACACGTGCTGGCATCTGTCTGAAGGAGTGAGAGATCGCTCTCACTCTGCTCACCCGGTCAGTTACATTGTGCACAGAAGAGAGCGGCAGTGGGTGCTGGCCATCAAGCCCTCTTACAAAAAACAAACAAAAAAGACACACACTGCAAGAAAAAACTGATATAAAAGCAGACAAGAGAAAACCGGTTTCAGCCTTCTGAAACATTAAAATATGTAGAATTATATATCCTTATTACATATTAGGACATTATTTCATAACAATACATTTTGCAAAATAAAACACACAGTCTAAATAATGCATATAATAAAATTATTATATTATTACTCAATATAATTAGTAAAGGCAAAAAAGTAAGACTGATCTACAGGAAAAGTAAAAAGCTATCAGATGCTGCTGTGAAACATGAACCATCCCTGTGTCTTCATCAATACTTACTGATGGTTTTTGAGCTGGCTGAACAATTGACAGTGCTTTCTTAATGAAATACACAGTGTTTATGTAGCCAGGATGACTAAAAAACATGCTGCTGACACAAAAGGCCAGCATCACTCCGCATGGCACTGCACTACACCATGCAAAAATGCTGTTGGCCTCTACTAAACTGAAAACTCATGTATTATAACAGTGTAATACCATTGTAGTTCTGCCCTTAAGGACCTCGCTTCTCTTAGGAGCCTGCCCCACCCAATTTCCTCTTTAGTTAGATAAATTCAGTATTACAGTGCACTATCTCCTCCACCATTTCCCAACCCCAAGGATGGTTCAGTAGCTGACATTAAATATTTCCAGCTGCACTCCCTCTCTCTCTTCTGGAGAATCCCATCGGCCACTGGAGTCCAATGTCCTACTCACACCAACGACCCAGTGAGGCCAACAAACTGAAGCCAGAGTAAGTTAAAGCGGCTAAGGACTTCATTCCCAGTTCCCCAGGGAGGCTCAAGAAGTCAACCTTAAGCCGCCAAGCAGCAGTCTGAACTGAAACACCATGTTTCCCTCCTGCTGTTTTCCAAACACTTAAATATTTAATATGAAAAGAAGACAAGCAGAGAACAACCATGCATGAAGACACATACCTCATATACAATAATCACTGAGTAAAGTAACAAACCATTCATGATCCAGATTCTATTTAATCCCCTCTGAAGTCAATGTCAATAACAGGTATTCTCTCCATTTTCCCTCAACCCGAGTTACTAATGCAAAATATTTGAACACTGTGGGGCTGCTCTCTCCGAGTGTTATAATATGATCATTATCTGTATCTATCCAGAAAGTATTAGCATGCTGGAAGTTCAAATTAAGTTCCCTTAATTAGCAATACTAATTTATATACTTCTAAAATATCACATGCTGGTAATGTGCAATACCTAAAAGGGTGCATTGAACTGTGCATGACAGAAAAAGAAACTAAAAGTAAATTATGCAGGCACTCTACAGTCTTAAGACTCAACATGCCAGGTCTGCAGATCTGGAAGACAAACATATTTTCTGGATTGCAAAAGGAAACACAGCACAAAAAAGATTGTAGACTGGGCCCCAGGCTATATCACACTGAAGTTTTGAACCTGTGCTGCATAAAAGAAAAATGAAGGAGCATGTCAAATTTGAAATACATGGAATGACACTTTTTTTTTTTTAAATCTGAAAAGTATTTTATACGATGTCTATAACTCAGTATAGATATACTTCAACAAAAGAAATGAAGGCTGGGTACCTCAGAACATTGTTTCACAACAAGCTCTCCCCTAGCCTTCTACCTAAACAGAGTGAAGCACTAATGATGAAAAATACTGGCCAACATAATGTAATTATCTGGTGGCTATATATATGAAACAGTTCTGCTAGTATTTCTTTGTAATGATGTCAATCAGATAATTCCCAGCAGATAAAACCTACCTTAGATAGACTTTGTAATGGCTCTGACAATAGCGAAGGATTTACCTCAGTTCAAGAATACCAACCTTTTGTCCTTCTACAATATATAAAGCTATACTGTATGTACTCAGTATTTATAGTATCATACTGGGTACTCTCTAAATTGTTGAAGTTGCCATTAACAAAAGGAAGCAAAGGAAGCAAAAGAACTTTTGTGATAGTTTTGCATTCTTAAAACTCAGCACTTGACTCCTAGAAACATTTTGCTCCAAACAAATTTAAAAAGAAGGTGACTCCTTCATGCTTCCTTTGGCCTCTTCCCTTTACAGTAACTATGAAGAGAAGCTAACAAGCACGAGGCAGCACTCCTCTCTTTGATCCCTCTCATGCTGGGAGTTTTACACAGATGAGGTATACTTCTGCATTGAAAAGACATATCCTCTTACTTCCTAAAATGTTTTGAAGTAAAGTTCACAAATTATTTTCAAAATCTCCTGAGTTAAATTTGGGAACAAGACCCATGCTTGGGGTCACTATGGTATTACCAGTATTATGATTAAAATAATCAAGCACATGTGTAAAAACACTTATAAGGACAAACCTAAATGCATTTCATTTGGTTTGCTTTTTCAAGCATAGTCTGAACACACATTTTAATAAATTCTGTAAAGTGAATGCCAGTGCAGACACTTCTTGCCTTGAAGATCCAAGAGGAAGCAAATGACCAAGGAATTTTGCAATGAAAGATGCATTCCTGGAAGATGCTCTGACATAACAGTGAGCATGGAATACAAAGCAACATGTGGCGCAACAGCATTACAAAATACCAATAAAACTATGAAATATCTACAAACTTTGATTTGCTTTAAAAGAAAAGCCCAGTCATTACATATAAGCCCATAAGAAGCTTATGCCACCATGGTGGGCTCAGAAAAAAGAAAGATCCCTGTTACAGCAAAGTCAGATCATACAGTTCACCTTCACCTACTGATTTCAGAGTCTTTAAGCTTCTAGCAGGTCATTTAACAATAGAAAGTAGAGATAAGTAAAAGTCACACACAATTTAAAGTAAAACTACGATTCTTTAATGTGTGTTATTTAACAGATATACATCTAGTTTGGAAGAACAATAATAGTCTATCAGACTAAGCCAAAGAGTTGTCAACTGGAATGCTAAAGGCTACGCTGACCTTTCACAATCAATTTGCCACATCCCACAGCTTTTTATCTCCTTTGTTCCAAAAGAGAAGGCAGATCACCCAGCTCACACGCTTCATAAAACATGATGATCCATGAATTGTGAGGATGCTTGCTAGGCCAAAAAAGGTTACCAACACTAGCAGGAGCTGAAGGATTTTGCACCTCCAAACCTACCTACCCCTGGAAGACAGCAGAGCATCAACACCACCTTCTGCTGAGCAGTAGAGACGTGACAAATGCGTGCTCAACTAATAAAACAAGATTACAATGTCCACACAATTCATGTCACTTGTGAACAATTCTTCCTGTTGTGTGAGAACATGCAGACAGAAAAAGAAATCTAATATCCATACTGGAAACTGAAGCTAATCCAGGAAGCTCAAGTGGAGCCAAAAGCAGCAGAGTGCACCAGCCGAACCTATAAGAGAGCCACGCAGAGGGACAGGACAAGTGACAGCTTGCTGAGTTATGGACATCTTAACTACAGAAAAAACATCAAAGCAGGGAAGAGCTACATGTTGTAAATGGCCAGGAAATAGTTCTGCAATAAGGAAAACCGAGAGCAGCTGACAACATTATCCCCTGGTGCATGCACCACTTAGTGTGAAGGAAACGCGTAAGGTTCGACAGTCCTTAACTCACGGCAGCAGAGCACATCCCAATGGGAGACTCACACGTGGAAGAAGACTTACTATTCTTCTATTGATCACTTTTACCTGTCCTGGTAATTTTTCCCAAAAATCAGTTTCACATATACAGCTCATCACAAGTAGATCAAGAGAGATGGATGATAATGCTTGCTGCTGAAAAAGTTAACACTAAATTATTTCAGAAAAACATTTCCGAAAACAGGTCTCTACCTGAAGCTCTGGGCAGATTTTTTTATTAAATAGTCAGCATCATCTTTACAGTAAGTTGTATGAGTTACAATAACTTTTTGATTTGAAGCAATTACTGATTTTCCCTTTTGGGAAACAAACCTTTTGATATTTCCATTTTCACTTTACTAAGTGTAGATACAGTCTGTAACAAAAATGGTATTTATCAAAAATCACTCATATACACATGTCCCATACACCCATAAACAATAATATGCCCTAAAGAATGCTACAGGTTCTTGATTGTGAGATGTCAGTCAACTAACAGTGCATTAAAAAAAAAAAAAAAAAAAAAAACAAAAAAAACATTCCTGCNCAGCCCCATCTAGTGCATAATTGAGAACACTTCATCATTGAAAAATATAAAGCTGACATAATTTTAGGTCAGGACTTCTCAAAATGTAATCCAAGAGGTTATGGCATGCATCCAGAGGTGGTATAGCATTAACATTAAACATTACCATATTTTATATTTAAAGTCTAGTAAGAAAGCTGTATGGTGATTCATATGAAATTTCAGAGCTTTAGGGTCAGATATAGAGTCATTATCCATTTAAATAGGTAAAAGCATGCACTGTGAGTCATGGTTCTTTAAGACTGTTTTATCTTCTTTTTGACATCATAAAACCCCTCCAAAAAGACTGTTCTTTTCAAAGAGAGAGAGGAGAAAAATTAATTATCTCAAAAATGAAACAAGCAGAGTGCAACTTTCAAGGACTTGGCTGCTAGGAAAGTAGTTAATACTGATGTAGAGCAGTGCCGGCCTCTTACTTAAGACTCACACCAAAATCCTGTCTGTTCCAAAAGTCATACAGATCAGAAAATGGCTACAAAAATCAAAAGCTTATTTGTTTGCACAGGAGGCTTCAAAAATAGTTTTTCTATGCAAGACAGACAGGAACAGAGCAATGAGCAATGCATGGGCCATTGTATTTTAACATACTCCTGGTAAGCTGATCCCACAAGCTGACTGTATCACCTCCTCTGCAGTGGAATTCAGACCAAGCCAAGGACAAGTGAGGGCACCCAGAGCCCTCTGATGCAGCAAGTTTGGGCTGCAGTACAGTCAGCACAGCCATTGTTCCACATCTCCTGTGGGCAAACAGCAACAAGCTGCCATAGCTTCACCTCTTTCATGAGCTCTGGCTGTGTTTCCATTTGGTCACAAAAAAATTAGGAACCTGCGGTGACACTGATCTGAGTGTAAGTGAAACTGATGTAAAAGAAGGGAGGAATATAGGATGGAACTTTAGTTAATTTATAGTTCTGACATACCCAAAGATTCCCAATGCTGTTTCCAGGTTCAGATAACGGTAAGAAAATTTGGAAGTTCCACTGAAAGAGAATGCCTTTGGCTCTCAAAGAAGTATTACGTTTCATCAAAAGAGATGGAACAGATGGAAAGGACCTGAAGGCTTATGTTGTATAGGTCAAAATTCTCCTTCGTTAAGTAATATCTTGAATTTGACAATTTTGTTCACTTTTCTTCCATCTAAAAGCCACTATCAAAGGAAAACTTAATAGGATTTATACTGAAAGTATGATGACGATGCATTAAAGAGCTGCTCTAATGACTAATTCTAGCCAGGATACTTATTTTCAACCAAAAACATATTTTCTAATGTTCAGAAAGAAAGGAAGGAAGAGTATCTTCAGGCTGAAAGCCTGAAGCCTAAAAGCCCTTAGGCAATGGTAATGGATTTCTGTTGCCTGAAGTCAGTAAAATCAGTCAACTCTCTTTTAGGTATCCAAAAATAGGAAAGGTTTTTTTAACCTCAGTGTGAAAGTTCAGTCTACTGCGAATAAAACACAAAAGGTATACAGAAAAAAGAGCTACTTTTTTAAAAATAACCAACATGCACAAAATAAATCATTTCACCTTCAATGTAATTCTGAGACTGAAACTTACATGCAGGCACAGGGAAACTGTGAGGCTAGGTTCTGGGTAATCTCAAAAAGCCTTTTCCATTTTAGTTACAGACAGCAGTTGGTAGACATGAAATTTATGCACCTAAGATATTTTAAGGCCCCTACAAACCTGATATCTAAAATTAAAAACATAAGTGGGATGCATTCAGGTTGCGTTTTCAAGCTCTCTTTTTGTCGGACATTCAGCTGCTATTTTCGTTTGCCACTCTTTTCTCCCATTTTCTTTCCTTCTTTCTCTATTCACTTTTTTCAATGCAATGCTGAGAGGCAGGCCATATTACTCAGAATTTAATTTCTATGTACAGTACTTCCAGGAGCATCTTCTTGTTCCTTCCAGAAAGGTATTGCAAAATTTCACCAGAAGAACAAAACTTAAGCTCGACTTCAGTATAAACACAGCTCCAATGATTTATCAAAACCTATTGAAAAACCCATAGATTTTCCACTTCAAATTCTTCTCATCCTTTAAGAGGATTTTATGTCATGTATTCTACATATAAAATTCAGAAAATCCAATTCAGAATACTATAACTAATACTATAAACTTAAACTTGGTTATGTACTTAAAAACTGCTTCTCCCTCTTCTGAAAAGATTGGGGGACAAAGTTCCTGTTGACATTGGAACATTAACAAGTCTGAAATTCAAGATATGTCTGCTATATACAGTGCATTGTTTTAGAGAGATACCTATGCTAACTCTGAACAAACAACAGGGTATATAGCACTGTGTTTTCCCTAAAAACTTTGCCCGCCATTTTAATTATCAGTTAATTTCATAGCTGTTATTAGTGAACATTCAAATATCAGTGAATTCAGAATAAGTTTTCCCAGTCCCCAGTTTCCTGATGTTTTGTAGAGAAAATGTATCATTTATGTTACTTTTTCATGGAAATAATTACTAATCTTTCTGGTCTTTGACTCATATGGTCTATTATCTTGATATTCAGCTCCTGACTTCACTTAAATGACTGTTGACCACTGCTTTAATAATTCAGTTCTGCTTCAGTTTATTTGTCATGTTGGCCACAAAGTTATTATTTCAAGAGATGGACTCACAAAGTTTTGAAGTTACTTTAACAGTTTTGTGACATTCTCATTGACATAGTGCCTAAGTAGTCATCAAATACAGATGAAGAAAACATTTCTTCATTTATTTTTATAGGCTCAGCTATCCAATTAAGTTGCCACTGCTGAACCCCAGGCATAAGGGGGATACACACAATACAATACCTGTTCTGCAGTAGCTTACTCTCCAAAGACTGTAAGGTAAACTATATTGCTCCAAATGATCTGTCAAATGAAGATCCAAGTGCAAATACAAACCTGCACTGTGACAGCCTAAATCTCCTTCAGTATCTTTATGCTCCTAGTATCTTCTGCTTCATCCACTGACTTTCCTACATAGATACACACAGCCCCTCCACCATACAACATGCAGAAAGGTCATCCCTAACATGTCAGGATAGCACGATCCCATTTTTCACTGGAATGTAGAACACAGAAGAATAAAACCATGTTTTGCCACTATCCTGTTGCCTTATAGAAGATAACTGTAGTTTGGTTTCAATGACATAAGTGGATGAAGAACCTTATGAATAAATGTAGCCTTTCCTTCATTTTACAACTACATGTAAAACTAATTCCAAGTACAATTAGTCTTGTTACCCTGGTGCATATTCTCCACTGAAGATATCAATCTCATGGATAATATCTAAATGAAATGAGACATCAATCCACAACTACAGATGCAGCAGCATGTATAAACACTCATTTAGCACAATCTCAGCACCTTTTTTGTGCAACTTGACATGGGAAACTTAATTTCTCCAGTCTGCCCCTGAGACGTACTTCGGCGGCCATAGTTACAAATCTAGCAAGAGTTACTCACAAAAGTTGGTATGGTAACTGTATGACCAGTCTGAAAAGTATCACAGAAAACAGCATTTAAAGCTAACGCATTTCTGATACATCTCACTAGGATACAAAACAAAAACATCATACCAGTAGTCGTAACTCTCATCCCAGTTGTCAAAATGAACCAGAAAACGATTGTCCACCATGTCTGTTACCGTGGCAACACAAATGAAAGTCGGGTTCTTCTTGTCTACGGCTTCCAGCTTCATCCCTACTCGAAATCCCGATGGAATCACTGTCTACATAGAGAAAGACATGTAACTTCAGATAAATACTATAAATCCAGGAATCTCCCCAGTGTCCATAATCAATATATTCATGTCATTTCCAAGTTTCTCAATTAGCTGTCTCAACAGAGTGGTAGCAGCCTAATTAGCTGAAACAAGAGATGCTCAGAGAGTCGAGGTTTATGAAAAAAAGAATCCTAAACATGCTGCTAAAATTAAATGTGTTAGTTTTAACTCTTAGATACTCTCTCTGAAAGACAATTCTTGTTCTATAGCATTACAGTGCAAGGCACAGTACTAATAACAAAATTTTAATTTAAAATACTGTTTCTGAATGCATTGGAAGTTTAAAGAGATCAGTAGAAAAGTAATGAATTGGAACTGCAGAGGTTAGCTGCAGTGGATAATGTTATTCACGTTGTTGTAAACATTTTTGTCTTAAATTTCAGGTCTCAAGTCTGCCATCACTGAAATGTGCTATGAGTCTCTACCACACACATGAGCATACTCACAACTACACCATTAGTAACAAGTGAGTACTTACTGCATTCTGGTTTTCAAACAGTGATTTAGGAGCAGCTTGAGCCTTGCATGCCTTTAGGTAGGAGGGCCAGCTGAATTCTTCTTCCTTATAGCCTAAAAGATGGTCATAAAAAAGGGGCAAGAAATTATAGGTGTAAGACACAAGGTGTATGTATCAGTAAGAGACCAGCTCTATACTACAATCTTCTGCCCTTTGAACAAACATCTCCAAGCAGCACAGGCTACAAGTCATCTCTTTGTCTCTTCCCAGGCAAACCTCACCTTGCCACCTGTCTGCCTCACAGGTGCCAACTAACTTCCCTTTGCTGGTTTCACTGGCACACACACAACCAACAGGTGTTCTCCAGCTGCTTTTCAGTCTGTTGCTTCTACTTCAGAATCAGCAAAAGACCCACAGATCCCAAAGCTCTTCCCACAATGCCAGTCAGTCCAATTAAAAAAAAAAAACAACGAAGAACCCTCTTCCTCCAGACTTCACCCTATTACACCATCAGGCTATCACTAAAATAGCATCATCACTACTAGCTTTAAAACAAACCCCCTAGGTTATATCAAAACAGTTGCTTACACAATCAATGCCCCAGGACCCCTCGTGCATTCACAGTGTAAGCTGGCCCCTGCACAGACTTAATGCATTTTTTTTATTCTGTTTATACAACACATGGAAAGAAATCTGTATTTCTGTTAATGTTCAGTTTCTTAGGGGGAAAAAATACAAATAAATACAAAAAATACAAATAATTCATAATATATCGAACTGCATAAAATAGTCTACAATAAACCAATTCTAATCTACAAAACAATGTTAGGAGCTGGAAGCAGATAGACTTCCTCCTTCATTTTCTCTGTTATGTAATAGTTATAGAAACATCTATTTTAGTCAGTGTGTTACAACCCAGTAAAGCAGGACCAAAACCACAACGAATTTCAGTGAGTGGCTGCCTTTACTGAAATGTGTCACCTCTTAACTACTTGAAGTATTACTCAAATATGCCAGAGGTAACTGCTTTGATTAACCTGAGATTCTCATATTATCCCAAGGACCGCAAGTTTAAAACACTTTATCTTCACCTTCTCTGCATAGGGCTTTCTCACTTTTCATTTTAAATATTAGTCAACATAAATTAACCCACAAGTTCAAATAATGATACTTTTCTTTATATTCCAATTGTCCCTTGTTTTGATATACTGTAGCTGTAGACCACTTGAAATCATTTTAAAAGCAATACGGTATTGAGTCTTTTAATTTTCCCTTTGTAACTCTGGAGAGCATTGAAACCTAAGTCCAAGCTCACAGCTGACAACACAAAACTCCCACCTACTGCATGTGTGACGGAATCAGATGGAATCAAGTACTGGGACTAGGACAAAGTCCATGGAAAAAGAATTGGTTCTAGTAGACTGTTTAAATTTCTGGGCAGTGTAGGCCCTCCTGTCACCAAGTATGAAAGGGAGATCTTTAGCTCCTAACTCATCTCTGAAAACAAGACCAAAGGTCAATTTACTTTATTCACTGCAGATATAGAACAGTCAATGGCATTTTTCCACACATACACCTCCATTCTCTTGCTGCAGATTTTGCCTGTGTGAGATTAAAAAAGTGACCTTCTTTACACAAAATGAACAGTGTCCTGAAACACCATCTTTTTTCATTCTGTGAAACCTGGCTTGATTCCAGGGGATGCTTCTCTCCCCTATGCCTGCTGGAAGTGCAGCAGCAGCCAGCAGTTGCCTCTGCTGCTGTGGGGATGGGAGACATCCCAGCACTAGGCCTGTCCTGCAGCAGCACTAAGAGTTACCCAGCCTTTCTATTTTAATAAACAAGGACAGAAATACATATCAGAAAACATCTAGAATAATAGTCTTCCTTTCTCATGTCCCTCACTCCCCATCCCCCTGCACCCCGTTCTAAGTCAGACCACCAGGTTCCAAATTGTTTAGGGTTTATACCATGAAGGTCATAAACTTGCATTTTAGCTGGAAAATGAAAGGCTACTAATGCAAACCTTGGAGAGATTCTTCTCTGAGGTGCTATTTTATATAAATCCTGTGCCCTGTGTCATAACTTGCATTGGCTTCAGCGTCCATACAATTTGCAATGGGCACTATAGAAATCATTATAATGTCTTGCCACAGCAAAATATAAGCAATCTGTACAACCCAATAAAAACAGAAGACCCAACAACCTAAGACTGGCATATTATCCTTCCCCTTGGAAAAGCAGAACTCCACAAAGTTATTCCAGCAGCAATAATTCACAGTTAACAAAAGCTTTCTCAACCAGGCATGTAAGGTGGAAAAGGTGACAAACCCTTGTCACAGGTACAAAAGTTACTAAGCATAGGGTAATAACGTCAGGAACACTCTAGCTGGGGACTACTCATTTGCTACACAAATTATTACATCAGCAAAGGCCAACCTTCTAAGGAATTCTTATTCGTAATTCCTTAGAATATTTCTACACAGCCAGCTATGCAGAACTGTGTCCCAAGGAAAGTGGCCACACAGAGCACTCCTGCCCTGTAGCCAGAGCAGAGTGTGCAGAGCACTCAGAAGAGCAGCTCCTGCTTCTCCAAGGCTCACCCAAGAAATGCCATCCTCTCCACACACTGGCAGGCCCCCTGCCCCTACACTTCCAGAGCTTTTACTCACTTTCCACACCTGAGCCCTTACATCCACAGTTTTATAGCTCTCTGCAAACACATCCCCTTGACCCTGTGCGCTCCTCATTTCCTTTCTAAATCATATTATACTACTACTCACTGTGTATGCCAAAACAGCACATTCATTTATTTCTCACTTGCCTGACTTCAGGACTTGCTCCCTTCATCCCCACATACTCCTTCCCCATTCCAAAAGGACCACATTTATCTCTTTTTCATGGTACAATTAAGTGCAGATGCCCTCCAATTGCCAAAATAAGAGTTACATAATGTGAAATTAAATTAATTATGCAAGCAAATTACACACATTTCAACACCTGTATATCAATTACATAATCCACATACAAATAACACTTTCAGGCTTGCAATCTTACCATTTTCTCCCCCATCATTCCTCTTTTGTCCCTGTTTCAAACTTACTCCTCGGGGAGAGAGCAGGTTTTATTAGTCTGTGCCAACATATATATAATAACGGTGATCAATATGCAGTAGCAAAAATGTCCTAAGACTTTCCACTAAAGGATTCTCAGCTGCCTGTGAGACCTCATTTTAAGCACAATTCAGGTGCCATTTCCCTTGCAATAAGCATTCATTTGGGGTCCAGGTTTGCTGCTCAGTTTTCTTTCCTAATGATTTATGAATGACTCTTTTGGTCTATTTTGTTTTCTTGGTTCCTCTGAATCTCCACTGTATAAAAGGAGTATGCTTTCAAACTTGAAATTTTAGGCAAGACTTAGTGTTTAAGTTGCTACTTTCAAATGCTCTTGACTAAATGAACTAAAACATTTTTGCCAAAAAAAAAAAAAAAAAGACAGCATTACACAGGTAGTCTCAGCCTCAGAACTATGTAAGACACACAGATTTAAACTAAACAATACCTTTAGGTGGATGAAGCTTGTGACCTGTTTTTTCACACCATCCAACAGGATGGATGTCTGAAGAATCTGCATTCACCCAGAAATCGTAACAATCTGGGTATCCATCAAAATGGAGTCGTATTCTGTAGCCACAAACCTAAAAGCAAGAATTGACCACACACAACACCACATTTTAAAATGTTTGCCCTACACAAGATGCCCATTCAATATTATGTATTCAATATTATGTATGAAAACTCCACATTTTCAGTCAGCTTTTTACTTCTGCTCAATCCAACACTCCATGAATAAATTCATTGGATAAAAAGGAAAGAATTAAAAGGCGAAGCTATTCTCAGTCTGAGTGCCTCCTCTTCTGGTCAAAAGAATTAACTAAAAGCTAAATATGCCAGTAGTGTTCAAAAACTTGAAAATGGTTCAACCCAGCACCAGAGTAAAACATAAGCCCTACAGAAGAGCATGAATACATCTAATACAACCCAGGACAAAGTGCAAATAATGAGGTTCTCAAGCTATCCTGATTAACTGATATGCAAGGGAGCACTGAACAATAAGTATGTTCAAAAGGCTCTCCAGAGAGATACTGAAAACTGTTTAACTAAAAATGAGAAGTCAGTGGAGGCACTCCCCAGAACTTCTTTATTTCATGAAGTAATAAGTCAACCACTGAGAGGAAGAGAAAAACAGGACACAATACTGTCTCTGTACAAAGGTTCTCCACATTTTCCTGAGTGCCAAAAGGCATGAATTGACTGCAGTCATCAGTGAAAATCTTGACATCAAGGTCACCCTATTTTATATTTAATTTGTACTCTGACATAACTTCAGTTTCCCCATTGTAATTCACAAGTGAAATCAAAACACTCATTAAAACTCTGCAAAAACTAAAGTAAGGTATGTTTAAAAGATATACAAAATATACCTGAGAAGCAGGTTTTCTATTGAAAGCAAAGAAGTTGTTGATCAGAAAAACTATTTCATGAACCACAGCAAAAAGAAAATCTGAGTTTATATTTTATATTAACTTGCACATAAGGATGCCAATAGAGGCAATTCCTGTGGCCATCAGCCTGAAAAAGCTGTAGCCCAGCAGCAACACAAGAAAGTTTTAGGTATTTGTATCAGTGAACGGAGCAACTGCAAATACTATCAAACTTATATAAAAGTGCTATGTATCAGTTGTCATACTTATATTACTTTTCTATTTATTTTTTCTTTTAAATACAAACTACTGGATCACAGATAAAACCACACATCATCCAACTTGTCTAATACCGTTTTCTACAGATGTGTATGTTAAATATATGCAAATAGTCATTGCTGTATTGGCCCTGGATATACTCTTTACATGTTTATCAGGAAGAAATAATACAGCATTATTAATTTAAAAGCCATCTTCCTATGTATAGTTTCTGTCTGCCTGTTAGATAAGCGTGAGAGTTTTCAGCTGCTGCTGTTTCATTTCAGTCTCTGCTAGAACCCCACACCATGGCTACTTGCAGCCTCTACTTACCTCAGCCACTGTGAGAACACAGTAGATCGACTGGTGCTCAGGATCCACACCCTCCAGCTTCATCCCTACCTTGAATCCATTCTTGTTGTATGGGAAAGACTGATACTGCAATGTAAAAGAACAGTTTCAATACTTCTGAAAGTATACCAGAACCAGTATAACACACAATATCTTCATAAGCAATAAAACAATGATTATTTATTATTCATGTTTCTGAAAGAACTAATAATCACTTTAAATTAAGTTTCACATTTTCACAGAGAGGAAAAGAGAAATTAATGATTCTTTGAAAAACTAGAATGACTTAAAACTTGAGAGTATATAAGAAAATTAGGAAGAATTATCAAAAAAAGTCAAGGGAAAGAAGATTACATGATTTGTCTTCAACCTTTTTCATTAACTTTCAGTAAAACATCTTAGCAATTTAATTATTTATTTTTCAGTCTGTACAGTGACACTGATACCTTCCTGGTGCATTCATATAATAATCACAACAATGATTCTCTATTTTGCCTTGAAAGATGAACTGGAAGGCAGAATACTGAACACTGCTTGTATATAGAGATGGCCTGTTTGCTGTCCTTTAGATGCTGAGTCCAAACTATGTAGTCTTCCAGGAGAATTTCTGCACCACAGGAACATCACTACCCTTACATCACATTACAATGAACACACAAGAATATCTTTCAAACAACAGAAAGTGAAAATAAGGCTAAGCAGGATGGATGTTTTCAACCAGAAGGCATCAGCATCCCTCCATTGAAGAGGAAGAAAGTTAGCAGATATTAAGCTTAAACTAGAGGGAATATCAGAAAAATAAGTGACCAAAACTGAAGACAGTTTTCCACAGGTTAGCAAATTCACAGCCAGACAGTTTTTTATGTCCCAAATGGTTACACAAAAAACACAGCAAAAGCATCTTAAGCATTCCCTTGTCCTTCTGTTTCTGTCTAAAAGCTACAGATGCTCCTGAATCAACTGCAGTACCTCTGCAGCCCATGGGAAGAGCCAAGGGAGGAACTCAGAGAGGTATCACCTACTCAGAAAAAAGGGAAACCTTGTGAGACACATCTTAGAAATTACTCTAAGTGCCAGGAAGTGGCGAGGACTCTCCATCACCCTGACCATTCCTAACTAAAGGTACAAAAACAACACAATGAAAAGTACTGCTTCTGAACTGGTAAAATAAAAAGAAAAAAAGAATAATTCTCAAAATTCAAAGAGAACTCAAGGATTCATAATTGGTGGTGATGTTTCATTTGGGGTTTTTTTAAACTGTTTACGTGGCTTGCTTGTTCATGTGTAAAATGGAGAAATATTACCTGGACGATTCTGAGTGTTATTAAGAATTCGTTTCTGCTACATGCTTTAAATACTGCACACTAAATCAATCATTACCCAGGGGCTAAAGATTTTGAAAGAATCTAGTAAATTAAGATGCACTGAATAAGAAAGGCACAATGTGGAGAAAAAGACAGGAACCATTGCGTAACTCCAGACTTTACCACTGTGTGCAGCACCCTGCAAAGCCAATGCACGCCTGTGTCCTGCCACAGCATTTCATGGTCCTTCAAACAGGCAGAGCAATGTTTTGTAAATCTACCTTCCCACTAGGAAATTCCTTATCCAGATTGTTTTCTTGTTAATTTTTGAACCAGCATACAGCACAGGGGGATACAACTAAAGACAGTCAGAAAACTGTTGTTCTTGCACCTACAATCTATGGATTCTGAACACCTCAATCCTAGTTTTTCACTTTTCTAACTCAATAGTATCTAAAAGCACCAATTAAAGGTCAGCATCACATGCATGTGTAAGCTGAAAAGCTAATTCCTGCACAAAAGATTTAATAGATGAAGTATGAAGTGTACAGACAGAAATGGATGCAAGGAGCAGACTACAAATCAGAACAGAATTATCAAAAAACATAACACATATCAGGAGTACAGCAGCTAAGACATGTTTATGTTGCACCAAGTTTTTCAAGAGAAGATAACAGCATTGAAACCTTGTGGATGTTGATACAGAGCTCTCTTCCAAGCAAGAGAGGTGGCACTAATGAAAGCACTGAAATGACAAAGACTACCCTAGCAGGCAAAGGACAAGCAGGACATGATGATGTGACGTTGTTGAAGGTTGAGGGGTGTGGAATTTTTCCCCATCCCTGTCGCTAGGTTACTAATGGCTGGATACTTAAGGACTATGAACTCCTTTTGTAAGAGACAAAGAGCTAGCTGGGCGTGGGGAGGGGAGGGCAGATGTCATCAGAGAAGGCACTCCACCACTGGCAACAGGAGAGGCAACATGGGGGAACTGCAGGCTCCTCGGCTACAGCTGCACAAAGGTTTTTTTTTCGTATCTGCGCCGTTTTCTTCTC
>VZTX01018986.1:464025-491849 GCA_013400915.1 Pardalotus punctatus
AACGGGAAAAGCATTCGACAGCTCAGAGACTTCTGTCACCGCATCTTCTGGTTTTTGTTTGTTTTTTTTGTTATTGTCACTGTTGTTGTTGATTGTGCACCTTACTATAGATACTAGTAAAAAACTGTTATTCCTTTTCTGTCTCTTTGCCTGAAAGCCCTTGATTCCAAAGTTATAACAATTTGGAGGGAAGGGGGTTCAAATTTGTGGGTTCTAAGGGAGGTTCCCACCTTCCTTAACAGACACCTCTCCTCAAACCAAGGCAGACATCCAACCAGATGACAGGCAAAAGAGAACAAAACAAAGTAGTATCTGATGAAGTAACAAAATATAATGTCAGCAGAAGCTGAAGAAAAGACAGGCAACATAATCAAAGCAACATGACAAAAGATGACCTTAGCACCACCTTTCTAAACATATTTAAAGAAAATTATATGGCATGAAAAAGTGTGGGTGTCCATCACGTTTAGCTTCAGAGATTAGAAGGAAAGGCTAGAACTTGCAGATTTTGGAAAAGCATCTGCTTTCTGCAGTCTGATTTGACAGCACTCATTTACAACAACAGAATTCCCTGAAAAACAGAGAAAGATAGTTACTTTCATAATTGCTGATGAATACAGCATTATTTTCATCATGCAGATTTTCCCCCTTAAAAGTGTAAAATCTTCAAATTAGTCTTGTTTATTGATTTCCTAGAAATTTCATGATCTTAGGTGGTTGACTGACTTCAATTTCAGAAGGTCATACCTCTTTAAAAAGCTTAGTAGGTACTGCAATGGCCCTTTCTTCCTCCAGATAGGATGCCCAACACCATGCTTGTCTGCCTTTAGAGGGTACAGCTATAAAAAAGGAAAAAACAGTGAAATAATTCTCTAACCATTAACATCTCATGAAAAAAAAACCCACAGCATTTTGATTTTTAAAATACACTTATCTCAAAACTACATTTTATGAAATGCACTCATGGTGCTGTTCAGAACCTATTTCAGAAAAAGGAGAAGCTCTGTAGATTTAAACACACCAGGAACACAATGGTTCCTGGTTTGTCCAGAACCACTTCCAGTAGTTCAATCCTTGATTAGTAGCAAGATAAAGCTCCTTCAGGTGACAAGAACAACTTACAAAATCTTGCTCCAATCCATTTCTCCTTATTGCTTCTAAAAAGCATTAAGATATACAATTTGCAAATGTGTAAAAGGGTTAGTTCAAATCAAAAAATAGCTCAGTAGTTTAAGGGGTGTCTTTTTCCCTCATGTACTTCTTTTAGTGGAAAGCATTTTCAACTGGATACCACTCCTAACAGGTTTTTTTTAATCACAGTTGAAATACCCTATTCTTTAACAGTACTCAGAATGCTTCTCACCTACTCCATCACTTTGTAGTTTGATGGTTTTGGGTAGAAAGGCAGAGATTTAACAGTATTTTCTCCAAGCCCTCAGAACTGTCACTGGTGCTTTTCTTCCCCATCATGTCATTAGCATATGACAGAAACCTCCAGTTTCATGTTTGCTCATGCAGCATGAACACTCGCATACACTTGCACAGTAATTGCAATATTGCTTACAGTCCATCTTCGTATTGCCTACAGGCACACAGATTTTGGGTTTTGAAAATAAGGCACTACCTGCACTAGCAATAGCCAGGAACTTCAAGTAGAAAAGAGCACAGTTCTGTGTGAACAGAAGAGCCTGTGAGGCTGGCCACATATGTACCTACTTTCATACACATCTACTCTGCTCTGCTGATCTCCACCTAAAATGCCTCCTCTGCACAGGCAGCTTAGCATTTCAGACCATAAGCTCACACTGGCAGAAGGATTCATGACAGTCCCACACTATGATTCCAGCTTGATCCAGACTGTGGGCTACTCACAGGAGAAATAAATCCCTTAAGTAACAGTCTGGCTAAGCATTTTTATGATTAAAACATGAACCATAACAATAGCAATGCCAAACCCTCCTGAAGAAAGCTGATAATGTAACCAAAAGATAAGAAATTTCAGAATGACAGCAATCACTTAACACTATTAGAGCACATTCATTTTATTCAGGATTTACCCAGTTTTTAACTATTGCATTTAAGAAATTAGTTGTTCAGCACAATAATAGTTTTGAGCTTGCTTCTGAATACAACAGTCTTTTATACCAGTTTATACTTCTATACTGATGCTTTCCCAAATAAAAATATAAAAAAACCCAGAAGAAATTTGTACGATCATTCTGTCAATGGGCAGCAGTGATTTCCACAGAGCATCAGCTTAGTGCTTACGTCTCACACCCTTCTTATCTCTTCAGCCTTAGAAGCAACTGTAGAAACATTTCAGGAGTGATTCTGTCTTGGGAGGGGGATCTTTCATTACTTTTATTGTTGCATCTCCAACCGGTAGCTCATCTGCTGAGTGTGTACCAGAGCTAATTGGAGTTCTGCGTTGATTAGTGGCCTGGCAACCTCTGTTAATGTCTCCCCACCTACCATAAGAAGAACTCTGGAGGGCAAGATGTAGGTCTGTGATTGGTGTACCACTGAGGTATAATAGCAGCTGATTCTCCAATTCTTCCTAAAACTATCTATCATAAAAATAGCTTGAAAGAATAGCACTCATTTAAAACATGTTTTATTATGTTGCTTGATGCAGTATATGTCCCTTTGGATTGATTATGGCAATTATTCCTAAACAGTTCCATAAATGTGTCTATTTCCAGCACATAATGAAGATGCAAAATTGATCCCCAAGGAAACAAAAGTAAACTTTCACTTCCGCTTGATACATATCTTTCAGCATCTGGGAACTCAATGGGGTTGATTCCCTCTAATACTGGCACTATTTAGAGCGATGAAAAGAGGAAAAAAAAAATCTAGAATGTACATTAGATGCCTTTACACTCACGAAAAATGCTGCCTTAAAATTTAATTGCTATAAATAACACTGGCACTGTCTTTTTACAGTATAGAAAAGAATTTAATAGGGAATACAAATTCTGTGAAACAATGCTGGCAATTCACAATAAGATTTGGATACTACCTAAAGAATTGATGGTTGAGACTTTTCTTTCATATTCTAACTTACTTTGTTTCAAAACTGTTATTTCCCCTTTTCTTTTTCTTCTGGCTCTCTGTGAGACTCTCAAGATCCTTCCTTCAGGTTTCTCCTCCTAAATTAGGAAAAAAAAAAAAAGGAAAAAAATGTACAGTAACCTCATTAGCTTAGAAGTCTAGTATGATAAAACTTGAGATACCACCGAAGGTTAAACTGTGACTTCATTTAAAAGGCTATTGACCCAGCTCTCTCCTACCTCAAACAAACGTGCAGATATCTAATAGAAGCAAAGTGAGCCTTCAGTGACAAATCACAGCAAAGACAGAGAAAATGACAGGCAGAAGGATTCTCATCCCCTGGCACTCAACCTTGCCTGACCCAGGGACAGATCAGGAAGCCTTCAGCAGGCCTTGCTGAGACACTGATAAATAACAGTATCTTTGGTATGTTCATGCTTCCAAAATAATTTCAAGGAAAACCTATTATAGCTTTAGTCAGCTTTTTTTTCAAATGCACAGTTCCTTTATTAAATATTAAATGGCACTAATCCTTTTTATTTCACTGTTTTGTATTAACAGTATTGTGATCAAAGTACTTACTGAGCAGAGTTAAGTACTCATCTGGGATGGCAGATGCATGGAGACAAAGTGTCTCCTGACTTTGGCCTAAGACACCGCTACACAGAGAGCTGCAAATTCCCTCCTGACAACTCTAGTGTCTTCAGCCTTTTGACAATTCAGCAGCTGCAGAACTCTACCCTTCTCCCTGAAAACTGTGCTCCCCCCAGCAGTGTCACAGCTATTGGGAAGAAAACAAATATTACAGGAAAACAAACATTATGGGAAGGTAGTGTGGTAACGGAAGACACTTCTCTAAAATGAAGAATAAGTCCAAGAGGAAAAAAAACCAAAAGGCACCCCAAAGCACATTACACTGCAATGCAAGAGGAAACCAAATTTTTGGCTATGATTTTCAAAACAAACTGCACCAAGAAAATCCAAAGTATTCCCTTCTAAACTGTAGTGTAGCTTTCTTTGTAAATAAATTATTGGTCTGTAGTTATTTATTCATGTGTGGAATGACAAAGTAGCAGGTGTTGAGAAATATGTACTCCTGTTTTTCTATACTGAAGACAGGGCAAGTCTAGGTTAGCACCATATTTCCTTTAAATTCTTTTTGTTCTGTTATTAAAGAAGGGGAAAGAGATAAAAACCAGCTATTATCACTGCATTGTCAATAATTACAATTTACTGCTGAGGCATAATTAAATTGGCAAATGAACCAACTACTTATTGTGGCTCTGACAGAGCGATGAAGTCACTTCTCTTTGTGGACTGATGTAGCTACTGACATTGCAAAACAAGGCAAAACTCCCACCAAAATACTTGCAGGAATGGGTTTATGATGAATACTAACAATTTCATCAGGATTCTCCTTCTCCCCATTATCCCGGGACTCTTCTTTGAGAGGTAATTTGGCTTTTCTTTTCCGAATGCCTTTAGAATCATCTTCCCCATTGCATTCCATGCTGGGATTTTCCTCCTTTGGTTCTCTATCATAACAGTACGACAATGACACAAAACTAATATTATTTCACTTCTCATATTCATAAAACAAGCAAAAAAAGCAAGTAAATGTGTGGGTCCCACAGTATTAAACCAAATATATTCTTAGAAATACTACTGAAAATTAAGTCTGTCAAAAGAATTAACATGAAAGACACACAATAGCAACTGCAAAAGGAAAGCTGTCAGCTTATGATGAACAAGTTCTACATGTTTTAAACAATGTGTCTTTTTCCATGTACCATCAAGTCTCTTGGAGAAGCAAACTGTGAAATGTTTAGGACTGCAGGGCAGTTTAGAGAGAGGAAGGCAAAGGTAATTGTTAAGTCTGACAAATCCAATTGGAGAAAGCTGCTATGTGACTGTACAAATTACTAAACAAGAAATCAGAACAGAAAACTTTAAAGCAATTAGCTAAAAATGAAGGAAAATGTACAAAATCATGGATGTTAAAAACTGCCATAATCTAGCAATATGCAATACAGAATGGACATAGTAACACAAACATGCTTTTATGATGAGATGAAACGCACTAGCCGAAAAAAATGAACTGAGAAACTGCAGTATGCTCATGTTTTCACTCACTGTCATCTATAAAACAGCTCTTGCACTTAATTATAATTAACTTACCACCCCAACCATCTCATTACTGATTATCTTAACTCCAAAGACTATGAAACAGGGTGGGAGTCTGACACTGATTCATGCATCCCATAGATTGTTTTACTGCTTGCATCTGACAGCAGAACACAGAGTAAACAGAACAGTGTGAGTAAAAAAAAACTGCCTTCAATGTCAGTGTTAGACAAAATCAAATGTTGTTAAGGCATTTACACAAAAAACAGTGAAAGAACATTATAAACCAATGGTGACACCAAAATTTGTCTGCTTAATACCTCCCTTTGTCCCACCATGAACATTTTATCCCGCCACTTCTTTTTCTCATCCTGCATTTATGCCAAATTCTTTGTTTCTATGCTTTATTATAGCACCTACTTGTTTTTTACTTGCTGGGCACATTTCTGGCTGCAAAATTTCCCTTCAGGAACAAATTCTTCTATGGTACCATAGCGGTAACAGTTTTCACAGAAAACAAGTCCATCCACTTTTGCAGTTTCCTTCAACCTTGTGGAGATCCCTGTCTTTTCTGAAAAGGCTGCACAATGACAAAGGTTAACTTCACTTAGGTAGAGGTGATACATTTCCAACCATCCTCAGCAGACCTTGCCAAGCAACCAGAAATACATCAGCCACACCACTCTTGTCAGACTGAAGAACTAGGAGTTAGTGTTTGTATGGGGTCCATATTACTGACAAGCAAGCTGGGTATTCACATTGCAGCAGGAGCGAGGCACCCACTGATTCTATGATTCTGTCATGGCTTGATGTGGCTGCACGTGGAAGGACTGAATTTTGTGACAGGCACCACTGACTGCCCACAGAGTCATTGCTGCTCAGAATCCATGACCTCATCTCCTGCTGACATGCCTATACCTATATTGAGGAGAAAAGGGTTGGGGGCAGTTACCTTTCATTAGGTGAAATTATTTCTGGAAGCAAATCACTGAGTGCATTCTGCAGTCTCTAGCAGCAACAGCTACTGCTCAACCTCCCTGAGGTCCACCAGAAGTGAAAAATCACTGAACTTGTAACAAAGCAATCTTCAAATACTGTTACTCACTCATCCTAAGCTGCAATTTCCCCATAACACACATATAGCCTAGGAGAGGCTATATCTAGGAGAGAATGCAGTTTCTTTCCCTCAGCAGTATGAAGCACTGTCAAGTACTCCAACCTCTAAAGCAGGTTGTTGTCTTTGCACCTCCCTGAAAGGCAAATTTCAAATCACAAATTATATATTTTGCTTAAGCACTGTACTGTCTGTGAAAGCAGAGTCAAATGAACTCTTGCATGCAGGCTATCTCCCCTAGAAGAAAATATAATGTGTGTTATATTTACACACCAGCATCATAAGTGCCTCAAAACAACTATTTCTTCCCACAATGGAAAATTTTAGCAGTGTTTTTACTTCTAAGGAGCACTAAATTAATCAAGGACAGTGTAAGGTAGTAGCAGAATGCTTACCTGATATATTTATATGCCCATAAACAAAGTTTAATTCAGTAGAAACACAATTTTTTGTTTAGGTTTGTCAGACTGTAAGGGATACAGTTGCGTGCTTTACTGCCAGCAACCGTGATCTCTCAGTCTAAGCAGAAAACCTGTTGTGCTACCACACTATCACAATGTTGTTACTCTCATCACAGATTTGAAACTTTAATTAACTATCATAGCCTTGCTACAGAACACATTAACGGTGGTCTGGAGCTTCAGACCTTGTGGGGGGAGCCCAAACTACTTTCCCACCAGTGTAAATGTTCCACATGACAATTATGATCTAGTGGTGAGGGAGCAGTAAAGGAAAGCTCTCACTGACTTCACTTCTCACAGTTATAGGGATGATTATTAAACAAAAATTGTGAAGTCTGCTTTTCAAAGGACTTACAGAATCCGTATTTTAAAAGAAAGCTGATAAAATGTAATATTAACAAGGAAAAAGCTAGGCAGTCATAAATAATCACAAAACCAGTTGTGATATTCTCTTTCACACGACTCCATAATTACTGGAGTCAGTGTAAAAAGATTGCAGTAATTTATGACCACATAAACCAACCCTCCTTGAACAAAACAGGTGTTTCTTACTTCAGTATTATAAATCCAGGAAACACCTTATCCGGTAGGCAGATACTACAACTCTTAGAATTTTACCATTCAAGATAAACATAAACTGTTTCTACACACTGATTTTAAAACTGCACAAAAGCACAGTTGGCAGGAGCAAGGCGTCTCTGTGGGTGCACATTGCACATCTGACATTGGTGGTGGCAGCTGAGCTGATCATACAAAGGCAGTCTGCAGTGCACAAATGAACTCTAGGTGGTTAGTAAAGTCTGTGGGCAGTCTGGAGAACCAGCTCACCAAAAATGACCTCTAAAAAATTCTTAATAATTTAAAGAAAGTTACTACTTTGCAAATGAAATCAAGGGAAAATACCAATTCTAAATTAAGAGAAAATTACTGTAAGGAAAAAAATTGTGGCTGTAATTGAACCTCAGATGTTTAACAGTGCAATTATGTCCTTTTAACTTGAAATATATTTATTTTCATACTTATTTACGTCCAAGAAACAGGTTACTTCATCAGAGATGAACTCTGTCCACTAAAGCCAAGTAAGTTTTTTGTCGTTTTTTTTAAAATTTATTTTGGAGGCAAACTTTAAAGAAAGCTGATACATTAAAGAAACTACAGTCTACCACAGAAAATGTTTACTGCCTCTTAACTGACCTTCTTGAGCAGTTGGAACCATCCAGGTTGTGGTGGCAGTTGCCTTTTTAACACTTTCCATCTCAGTTTCATCTGTAATCACTTCCAGGGCCCCAAATTCATTGACTCTAAACTGTAATACAAAGCAAATGGCATAGAACATAGTAAAATTTTACTAGAAGTCTCTTGGAGTATCTTCTATTCAATATAGTTTTTACATGGTGTCCTCACCACATTGCCTATTTTCTATGTGTTTCTGCTTATCCCCATGGAATTCAAAACAAGCCTTTCTAGTTTCTATCAAGCCAAATCTGAATTCATTTTGGTATCTATAAATATTAATTTGCAATAGATACCGATATAGATGCCTCCACATACAGATCAGTATATAACTTAAACACACAAATAAAAAAAAAATTAGGAACAGAAATTCATGGGAACATCCCCTAACCATATGTTTTTCATTGCCAGCAAAATAACACACTCCAGACACCGAGTATTCTTTCTGAGGACAAGGGACTTGAATGAACATCACACACCAAATGCTTCATAGAGCACAGAAATTTCAGCATCTTCTGAAAACACAGTACTTCTCCACTACAAAGTGCACATAAACAAACATCTCAAGGCATTTTATGAGGTGTTTAATTACACGCTGAATGTGATATTACTGTCAGCCAGACACAAGGCTCGACAATACCCCACATGCTGTGCTTACACTGGAGCACTGCGAGTTATAGCTGTCCTGCTGCCAGAAGAAAAGTTTCTTCCCAATGCTTCCCAAAGTGATTACAGCACTACCACATGAAAATAACTTCTGCTTCCCAGTCACTGCTTGGTCTGCAGGCCCAGCTGGCTGCACGGGCTTAGCTCAAGGCAGTGTTTTGTCCCTGGTTGTCTGCTCTGAACACCAAAGGGGTGCCTTTGCCACAGAGAACAGGTCTTTATCAGTGTGGTGCTCTCACCAACAGCTTTCATCAGGAAAAATTACATCTAAGAGAGTCTTTCAAAGCTCCCCAGCATCCACCAGAGAGAATACTCCTTCAAGGCAGTAGCATGAAGCTTATTTCTGTTTCTCTGGTCAAGCAACTTTACCCCGGGAAAACGAGAAAGGGAATAATTGCCTGGCATTACACTGGCCCTCTCTGTGCCTCCAGAAGCTGTTGAATGCATCAGTCCCACTCACTTTGGACCTTGCAATGGTGCAGTACTCAAAATAAGTCATTCTGGCTGCAAGCAAAGGTGACAGCATATACACACACCACAGCAGCGTGCTTTCAGTACTTCCAGCCTTACAATTTCCAAAGAGCCAACAGGTCCTAAGGAATGTGAGCTAAGAAATAATAAGGTGAGGGGAGGGAAAGGAAGAAGAGGCCCTCATACAATCATATGATGTCTGGAGCTCAGAGTTTTACCTGTGGTCAGCTATGCTCACAACAGATACAAAAGCATGGACAAACTATTGATAAATCCATCTGGACTGAAATCCCATGAGTTCAGCTTTGAAAGGCAACCAAATTCAGTAAACATCATGTGCTGATACTTCCGTTTGTGGAGAGACATGCATGCTGTTCCACCCAAAGAAGAGCAGCAGAGTCACTACTCAGAAGAGTCTTACAGCTGACTTACGGACTCAGCCTCGTTCCTATTTTGGCTAAGCTCATTTTTGCTATTGGTGCTTTGCTGTCTCTGCACAGGTGGATGCCAGAGGGAAAACCTTCCTTGCTTTCAAGAGCTCCAGGTCTGCAAGAGCTGTCTCACAGCAGGCAAGCTGTGAACGTGGGCTGAGACATCTGCAGGTTGCTGCAGCCTAGCAGCCAACTGGGCACAGGAAACATTCTCCCACACCTTCATACAGTATCAGCTGGAACATACATACACCAAAGGTGTTTTGGAACAGTCCTGAGATACCTAAATACCTGGGATATTTCTGCATGATTCGATCAATGTCCAGCCCTGACACCACATACACATTCCTCCTTCACCAGGGCCTAGTGGGGTATGCAAGGACATCACCCCCGGTGAAACAGTGACCTGCCAACCCTTCTGGCTCCAGAGGGCTGACAGATAAGCAGCAAACAATGGAAGAGAGATGACTGTAGGGAAGTACCCTTTCCCTGGAGGCTGTTAACAGCAGCAAGAGCTGAACCATTAAGGAAATGCTCAACAGTCAGGTCACCACACTAAGATGGTCTCAGTGACAGGGTAACAACGCCACTGCCTTAGCAGGTGGAAGGGCACAACAGTCCAACTCAGCACTGTCTCATGGACTACTGTAACTCCTGGTTTTGCCTGCAGCCTCCCCTTTACCAGTGTCAGAGGCCTCCAGCCCCTGTTTGGATGCAAACTTGAATTCGTGTCTGCTCTCACTCTCTATTTCCCCAGAAACAGTGTCAGCACTAATGTATACGCCGAGCTCTTTGCGGCTGACCAGAACAACGCCTCAGACCTGGGGAGTCATACCCTGGTTTTAGCTTGGGAGAGGAAAAGACAGGAACAATGTGTGACAAGGGTTAATTGCTTAAAAACAGTAAAAACAGAGGTACAAAGGAGCATGCTGCACAAAGCCATCACAGCAAAAGAGCTGCCAGAGCAACATGGCAACTAGTGTCTACTGCTGGAAGCATGACAAAAAAGGATGTATATTAATGGTGGTTTATATGCCTATGAAAAACATTCAACACATTTGTAAGTCTCTTCTAGTCTAAGTCTCTTAGAAAGTAGGCAACAGAAAACCTAAAAGTAAAGCTTTCATCATATATATCTCCTCCAAGCCAAAATACAGTAAGAGCAGTCCTCCCAGACACTTCCCTAGGTGTCTTGACAGTTTGGAATCTCACGGAAGGTGATATAGAAGGAAAGAAAAAGTGCCACTGAGCTAACTTCTGAGGATGGATCCATAGCTTTCTGAGAAATAAAAATTTGTTTTCATGTCACAAAACTCCCTAAGTAAATATAGAAATTTGCATTGGATTAAGGGATTTCCCTTAAATCTGCCTTCATTGCATCAAACAGTAAAATTCCTCTTGATGGAAACAAAGTCAGGCCATTAACAAGTACTTTACAAATAAATTCAAAAAAAACCCCATATTTTTGCCACTTCAATGTTTTAAAGAGAATAAATTATAAGGCTTGTTGGGTGTAAATTTAATCCACTTGACTTTTGTCAAATGCCTGTTGGCAAATTTTAAGTAACCTCTTAAGATAATTCTCTGTCCCACGCTATGGAACCAATGGTCTTAAAAGATCAGACAGCAACAAAAAAGGGAAAGAAACCTCAACAACTTTCCTGAGCAAATTCACAATGAGATAAACAGGAATAAATATAACATTTGGATAGAGAATTTAACTTCCAAAGTTTCATGTACAGGAGAGCAATGAGGGCAAACAATACACATTCAAGTAACTGCAATTCTTCTAATACAAATATATTGTAACGGAGTTGGCAGGACAAGTCCAACTGCCAGCAGGTAAGTAAACAACACAGAACTTACTCAGCCACCCCGTCTGCAGTTTCCACAAGGATCAATGAGAGCAGCTTCCATTTAAACACCCTTAGAGAGTCCTTTCACTCAGAGCTGGGATACATTTTCACATTCTCAGGAAACAATACTCTGATATACTAAAACTTCAGCTTATATGACTGTTAATTTTTCCCCAGGAATATTTTAATATTCATTCAACAGATAATGAACATACTGAGGGAAGAGCCAAGGCTTAAATAAATAATAATCAAACATTATCAATACTTTTTGAACCATTTCTGCCTGTCCACATGCTAGGTTTTTCTACAGGAACCAAAATTACTTTCAATAAACATTTTTTAAAAAATTGTAAGAAAATTTACACAGGACTGGAACAAGCATTGTAAGTCACTGATATGAAGCCTTTGTCTACTGCAAGCAATAGTATCACACAAAGTATTTCATAAATAGTAGTTTCAGAAGCAGCCAGATTTTCTGTTATCAATGTCCCTATTGAAAGTTCACTCCTAAATTTCTTTCTTGAAAAACCCCCTTTTGTGTTTTAATTTCCACGTATTCATAGTCAGTTTGTACCCATTTTTCTTAAGCCACATTACCCTATGGATTACATAGCTGTACTACCCTAACATCTACTCTCTTGGTATATGATAAAGCAAGGAATTATGCACCTCCTCAAACTTGATTTCATTAAGCTAAGCACAAGATACTTCTGTTCTTACGAAATTGAGCTCCATCTTCTTCAGCCTCTCATTCTTGGCCCACCATGTACTGTGCTGAACCAGGGAAGTCCCAGGGAACATGACAAAGCATAACACCACAAGTGGACTGCTGCTGCCTCTCCTCCAGTGGGTTTAGATCATTTCCATTTCTAATGGAAGTTCTTTGCCTTATCCTGCTGGCTGGAAGATGCTGTAGTTTTCTGTATGGGTAATTAAATGTTAAAAGGGTTTTCGATTCTCTTTCTCCACATTTCATAGAAGTGCTCTTGAGCATTTGTCTTTACGTGGGATGAAAAAAAGTTGAAAACAATGCAAAATGTCTATCATATTGTAGATTAATTCTTACTCAAACTTGTTGGGAACAAGTACATACAATCTAGTTCCAAATTAAGTCCCCACTGTTACATGTGTCCAATTCAGGGCAACACAGATCAGACTATCAGTGCTTGCTGTTATTGTGCCCTCTTAAGAACGTAAAAGATCTCATCAGTTCCCACAGATATCAAATCAGAAAAAAGGATATTATCATTTTATAGATGGTAAAATTATTATTTAGGAGAACTGACAAATAAAAACAAAGAAAAAGGAAGAACAACTGAAGTGCAAAGGAAAAAAAGATAATAAAACCCCCACATATGTTAATGCACAGCTTTAAAATAAATTAGAAAAATCAGCCAACACTACCATCTACTGGGCAATATAAGGACAAAGAGTTCATTGCAATAAAGACAATTGTTGCTGCATTCTGACTAACTTCAGCAATAAAACGTATCTTGACAGCGCAACAGTGACTGTGGACATGCTCAGAAGAAGCCTGCAAAATTTTTATTACCCAAAACAGAAGTAAACTGAGTAAATGTTCAATGCTCTTTATGCCTATGAAGCAGCTAAGCTTAAAGCAGCAGAATCACACAGCAGTTTGTCAAGAAGACTGACATCTGGGACTTCAGTGTTACAAGCCAAAGAACTACACTCTTATCTTTGGCTAGCACAAAGTTATCATCATTCTTGATGTTAATCACCATTTAGTCACAGTGGTTTCAGTGGGACTGCTCAAATAAATCAGAGCTTTTCTGGTATTTTATAGCTTCTTGTCTTTTTAAAGCAACGGAATCGTCTGTCACCATTGAATTATCCAACCACATCCTGCTACATGCCAAATTATTTGTTACATATTACTTAAGTAAGTTATTAAATCCCAGAGCTTGTCCATTTAACAAGGCCTCTCTTACTTTTGTGTGTCATACACTCTTTACATGCACAATCACATACTATTTTTTCCACAGAAACCCTGCCCCAGGCAAGGGCTGGATAGCATTCAGAAAAATGAGGCAGCTGTTGGTATTTTTATACTCTTTCTTCATGCAGTAAAGCCAGTTTTATTTACTCTACATGGTTTGAAAGCAGAATGACTGTTGATTCCCTTTAAAAAATAAAAAACAAACCAACAACAAAGAACATGTATCTAAAAAAGCTGTAGGCAGTCTAGCAATTACTGTTACAATACAGTGCAAAGTAACTCCTGAAACAAAATCTCTGTTCTCAGCCACTTAGAAAAAAACCCTCTCTTGCTAGCTCTTCATCCTTCTGAGTACTCTGCTCCCAACTTATTTTGAAGCACTCAATAAGCATGTGACCCCTTACACTTGCCTCGTCACAAAATTTTGACACTTTCAGGGATAGAGAATATTGGGGAAATGTGTTCCTGCACCTGACAGTTCCATTTCTTTAATGATGAGAAGGGATCCTGCCTGCACACTGCTACTCTGCAAGTATGGCAAAAGACAAACAACTTAGGTAGGATCACAGGTATCTCCCTAAATCATAACCAGCAGAGACTAAATTCCTCACCACAACCAAAGGGCGAGGCCAGACCCACTTTCACTGGAATGATGCTGTCAGCAAGAAAGTCAAGCATATCCACCAAACTTGGATTGGTTTTAAGATGCTTCAGTAACACTGCAATAGGCTAATCCTGAAGTAACAAAGAAGACAGAACAATTTGCATCCAAAAGGAAAGGTTATTTTCCTATCCGGACAGACACAAGCAGGAAGGGATTGCTATCAAATCATACCCTTCCAAAAATAAAAATAATAGGAGCATTCTCTCACCACTGCTAAATGGAAAGATTAAGGTACCATCAGAAAACACATACCTTTAGCAAGAGAGACTGACATTTCCCCAGCATATACCAATACCTCAGTCTTGTCTGCAGTAATGTTTATCTACTTTATTCTTAGACACTCCTCAGGCTCTTCCAAACCCCTCATCCCGCTTCAAGTGCTCAAGAATTATCTTAGTACCAGAGGGCTTCCCACTGATTTCTCTCCACTGCAAACTCAGTCTGCCTTATTATCTCCACTTGAGTAGGAAATTGCAGCTAAACAGACTTTCTTAAGGTGACACATAAATCAGCAACAGAGCCAGAAGTCAAGGCCTGCCAAGATGATGCTTATTGATCCAGAAGCTGACCTACAAGGCAACCCTGGCTCCGAATTATTTTGGCCAGAATATTTCTAAATACAAAACACTAATATCTCATGGGAAGCCCAAGCTAGTAACAAATAAAAAGTGGCTACCTGCCAAAATTTTAGTTCCAGTGAGTTGTTCAGCACTGTGCAGGGAAGATGTGGCAGAAGCAAGTGCAGTGCTAAGCTTTCCTGTGTGGGATTTACCTGCAAGAATCACAAAACTATTCATTTTCCTTCCTGAAGCCCTCTGCCCAGTTGTTTACAAGTTTAAGAGCATTTACAGCAAATGGCACAGGAGATTTTGTGGTAAAATAGCATGTAAACACTTAAGGGAAGACTACCATGACTACACATGAGGAAACCCATATAATGATCCAAAGGCAAACCTAAATTCAGCATTTCTTGCCTCTGCAGTTTTAACAATTTTAATAGTGAAATTTCCTTTCTTTTTTTTCTTATGTAAGGTTGACTCATTTTATGACATTGCAAAGTTTGAACCAGAAATCTGTGGCAATGAATGAGAGCAAGAGCTAATTAATTACATTACATTGCAACAGAATAGTTAATATCACGTGGAAAGGACCAGGCCACTAGGCAGATCTTCTGGGGCTTACACATAATCAGAGAAAGTCCCCATCTACCTTGCTTTCTGCTCCATATGCTACTCCTTACCACGTTCCCTGAAGAGAATCCATCCTCTCTCTGGAGCAGCACCTTCCCAGTGCTGGCGGTGATTTAACCAGTAACCGGTAGCTGATGTTTCCCACATACTCTCCCTGCCTCTCTGGACTCAAAGCATAGCACATGCCACCATGTGAGAACAGAAACAGCTTTGCACTGAAAAAGCACTGCACAAAGTTATTGTCTGAGACACTACCGATGTTTCCGTAACAGTGTGAGAAAAGAAGTTGTTCTCAAATTGTTAATTATCTCAGGCGAGCTTGAATGCAATTTCAGAACGGGCAGGTGGAATTATGTACGTTATTGCCTTGAGTTGCTGCATCCCTGCATCCAGAAACCCAGCAAACCAAATCACTGTGACCTTCTTTACAGCACTTCTGGAAATACTAAACACCACTGGCCATTATTCCACCATTCAGTTCCACTTCTCTAGTTTGCTTTCCACAATATTTGGTGCCCAACTTTATTTACAGGTTAATTTCTTCATCATCAAATTTTAATTCTTTTTCTTTTTCTTTATGTTCAAGAGCAATTGGCAAGCTGGAAATAACGACCAAAATCCTGTCCACGTAGTATACAACTGCTCACTTTCCAAACACAGCACTAGAAAATGCATTAAGAAGTACTTCATAAACTTCTGTCACTGCAGTAGGAAGTGACTGTAAATTATTACAGCTTTTCCAATTTAATGAGTATATTTAAATCTTGAAGTCAGGGTGTTACTGTGTGCACTCAGCACAGAGATTCAAAAAAAAAAAAAAAAGAGAGAAAAAAGACAAGTATTTCACATTTACATTCACACCATGCAGAATAACTGGTAAGCACTGATGTTTTTCAGATGAGCATACATTACTTTGCCTGCCACATGAAGGCATTCTGTAATTTGTAAACTATTTTAAATTCTACTGGAATTCAAGTTTTCTGTTTTATTTAAACATCTTGAAAGAACTAATATACAATGCTAAAATTTTTGTTCACAGTCTTCAGTGCATCATACGGTACAATTTTTAATTCTCCCCATTCCCTGTGTATTTTGAAATTCTAGCATTTTCCATAACTACTCACTACTTATCCATCACACAGCATGCTCAAAACAGTGTTCAAGGAGTGTTAACTATTTTTGCTGAAAATTTTTAACAAAATCTGTATGAGAATGTACTTCCACAGCCTTCTCCAACTACAAGTGACAAACCCCTAACAATTAACAGTGCCCAAAGTCATAGGAAAAGAACATTTTCAGTATTTTACTGGTGTAGAAACAGATACAGGAATAAGAGACTGGGTCATGGCTGAGAACGGAAGCTTGGTATCTGATTTGGCTCCTTTGTTTTGATTTGGATGGGAAGTGAGTGCCCCCTGGTGCAGCCCATCTCACTGAAGTCTGGTAGGCATGAAACTGCCTATACGACTTCATAACAAAAAGAAATAATTCAAGTATCTATTTCTGATTTAGATGTTCTGTATTGTAAGAAAAGTTAGATTTAAGAAATTATAAGAAAATATTGAGAAAAGTTACTTTTAAACGTTTCAAGAAACATTTTGCTCTACTTAGAATACTGTTTTACCAACTTTTGGTCATCCAAGAACTAATATTCACAAAAATGAAGTGGTTCTAAAAAGAATGGTCACTCATATATACTTGCCTGATAATCCCAGGCTCTGCTTCATTGCCACAGCACACCAGAAAAGAGATTTCTTAAAACATGTATATGTTGAAATAAGCATGAAACTTCATCATGCAAGCAGAAAAGACAAGCAAATGCTGTATAATTTATACGACTAAAAATAAGGAGTTCAAGTAGGTAATTCCCTAAAATGTCTATTAAAAAGCAGCATTTCAACATTTTGGTAGAGGTTTAACTTAATATGCTCATACAATATAGTTACCCAAATCTGACTGTTCAAAGACAATTTCCCCCAACATTTTAGGAAAAGACTAATCATGAGAATTTAAGCAACACATTGTTAATTTAAGCTATACTAAGCAATAGCTTAAATTGATATTTAAGTTATTGCTTAGTATTTGTTATAAAATACCTCAGACATTCTAGTCTATTATCAAGCCATAAAAATAGAATATTTGTATTTTAGTATCTTGCTCTTACTGTGTTTTCACTGGATTTTTCAAGTGCAGCTCAATGTGACATGACAATGGTTTGATATCTTTAGTGAAACAAGTCTATTATAACTTTTGAAAGAAACATGCAAGCTTACAATAATCAAGTGCTACATAATGTCATTTTCTTCAGGTTCAGAATACAATAGTAAAATCCTCTGTGGTCAGGACAGTTCAAGGAAATAATCCTCATTAACCCTATTCTGAGAATTCCATGAAGAGCACAACATATCTTCCATGATCACAGTTTCAAGTGATTAGTCACCCTTTTAACCATCAGTATTTAGAAGCAGTCCTGACATATGAGTTACCAGAATTATCATAGAAGCTTAAAAGTCCCTACTATTTTAACAGCTCAAATTGTTTTGGTATCTGTGTAAACACCTAGCCTCTCACCGAATCTTGATGCTCCCTGGTACAGTGACCTCCCCAGGCTAATTCTGCATTGTTAAAAAATATTCTTCCTTCAGTCAGTCTTAAAATGGCTCCATTTCAATTTCATCCCTTCAACCCCTTGCTCTTGTATTTAAAAAAATGCAAACAAGCAAACAAAACCCCCAAATAATAACCCAATAAGGAGCTTCCTGGCCAATACTCTGTATCTCTCACCATTTTGGATAGACTACTATTGCACCTTTGAATGCACCTTCCCCAATGCTTGGACCAAAGAAAGAATCTCCATCCAAGAATCAAATACATGTTTGTATTCAAATTAAAATAAATAAATAAATAAACTGAAAGAACAGCCTTAAAATGAAGCTCATGCTTTCCTGAAAAGGACATAGTTAAGAACCTTCTTACATGTTTTCTTGAAGTTACCCTGAGTTACCTCCCAGTTCCTTCCCCTCACCTTACACAGAAACTTTCCCATTCCTCTACTAATTAGTGACTCAAACTTTGCTTCAGTTTTGTTTGGTATAGGGTAACCACACTGAAAAAAAGCAGAAACCACTGATTTATATAAGATTGTTATATTTTCCCGCATTGTTTCCTTCTGTATTGCTCAAATATTCCAATACTACAGTTCCCTTTCACACACTGTTGCTTGTTAAAAGAGAAAGAAATTTTTAAAGTCTGGATTCTTTTAAAAAATACAGAACTGTTCAGGCATGTAGAAGCTAATCACAGCCTTGGCTATCATCATCACCATGAGATGATGAAGTCTGAAATCCTGAAAGAAGCCAGCAAAATGAATACTGAAGCAGTGGCACTGGACTTCAGAAAAGGCATATTTTGGCTTGTTCAGAGATCTGCTTGGCACGATCATACAGGAGACTGTTTTAAAGGGTAAATAGGCCCACAAAATCTGTCTCTCTCTCCAGGGACTCCACACCAGGAGAATGAGGCATGTTAATGTGCAAGAAGTTAAGCCAATGCAGATGAAGGCCAACGTGAATGAACTAGGGACTCTTGACATAGTTCAAAAATGAAAAGGAGGTAAGCAGAATGTGGAACAGGAAACTTTTTAGACAAGGTATATAGTGATATTGCTGTAGTGTACAGTGATGGAACTAGGAAATCCAAAGCTCAATCAGAGAATGAACTAGCAAAGGCAACATGAAAGGCTTCTCTATGTGTACAGACGGGAAGAGCAAACTAATTGAAGGGAATGGCTGATAAACTGAAGGGCAGGGTTGCTGTTCAGATAGACCACAACATGCTGAAGAAAATGGGCTAACAAGGTACCATGAAGGTCCACCAAAGCAGGCACTAGGCCCTGCACCTGGAACTGAGCACCCACGTGCACTAGCTCAGAGCAGGGGCTGGCTGTATGAGAGCAGCTTTGCAGAAAACCTGTGAGCAGAACATGAGTCAGCAATGTGCCCTGGCAGCAAAGGTGGCCAGGAGCACCCCAGGCTGCCTGAGCAAGAGGGCAGCCAGCAGGACAAAGGAACACATAACTTTCTTCTGTTTAATAATGCTGATGGGAGCATATGCAGGCTGCTGTGTCTAGCAGGAGAAAGGCACTCACACGCTGGAGCAAATCCACCAAACCAGGTAGGGGCTGTGCAGATGACAGCAAGAAGCTGAGTGAATCCACTTGCTCAGTCTTAAGAACACAAGGAGAGATTTTACTGCTGTCTTCCAGCAGTTAATGGGAGGATATAGAGGGGAAAGAGACAGGTTCTTCTCAGATGTGCTCAGTAGAAGGACAAGAGGCAACAGGCATAAGCTACAAAAGGAGAAATTCCAACAACGTATCCATAAAAGGAAAAAATTACTATGAGTGTAGACAAATGCTGGAACAAGCTGCCCAGAGAGACTGTGGTATCTCCAAACCTGGAGATAACCAAATCTTGAGCAACCTGATCTAACACGCCCTGAGGCGACCCTGTCGTCTGGGGTACTCAGTCTGGGGGGTGGCCTGAAGTCCTCTGCAAAACAAATTATTCTGCAAATTTATTCTACTGTTCTGTGACTAAAAAAAATTCAAACAAAACCACAAAACAAACAAATAAACAACCTAAATACCAACAGAAAAACACACTCACAACACGTATGTCCTGAATTTCAAACGTTTTTTCCACTCTTTACTTCAACAACAGAAATCCTATCAGGCACCAAAAGATAAAAAGTTGTTTTAAATGCCACACATTTTCTTTTGAGATTCCTTTCAAAAAACAAACTATGAGCAAACCACATTTGTTTGAACGATATGAAAATACTGACTTTAATCAACAGGAAATAGGTACAAGACAGTCTGTAATATCAAAATTAGAAGCACAGCAAAGGACACCTTCTGACAACACAGTAAAAAGTATGAGATAAATAAAAAGAATCTGAAAACAGAATAAAATAGTTAAAATTTACTTCAGGAAACTCAACCAGTGTGAAAAATGTGAGCAAAACTACTACTCCAATATAATTCAAATTTCTAAACTGTACCAAGTTCAGAAGTACTCATTTTATTCATCTTTCTAGGCACCCACATGACAAAAGCACAGCAAAAATAAACTATTGTTAGAAATAGAAAGAACTAAGAATGTAAGACCACGAGAGTCAATGACAGTATGAAAATTCTTAGTGATACAGTAATATAATACTCTAAGTGGACCAAATTTTCACACTTTCAAGATTTCTTTGGGATTTTGTGCATTTGATTAATTCTGTCTGTATAGTGAGGCAGTGCTAATTTATGCCTTCCTACGGGGATGACGGCTGTCTGTGCCAGCACCACAAACTGAATCAAGAAACTCCAGAGCTAAAACCTAACAGGCTACAGTCTCTTAACTCAGAACTGCAGATTCACGCTTTATTTATAAAAGCAGATACCTACACACCAGCTTTTCAAATGCATTCTTTTGTCATTTAACATTTTTATTTCAGTTATTGAAAAAATTACATATCTTACCTTTAGGTCACTTCCTGGCAAAGTACCTATGCCATCCTTCCAGTCCATTGCACTAAATACATCAAACTCCTGACCATTTCCACTAGAGGCAGATTCATTCATGATGCATGTACTATAAACAAACAAAAAAAAATTATCTGAAAATTCTGTAAGTGGTTTAATGCATTTAACAGATTTGTATCAAATGTTTCCCTCCACACACTGGCAACGTGGACAACTGATGCAAAGAGTGATAACATACACTGATGTAATAAAAGCAAGGGGAAATCTTTTTAAAACTTTGAAAATAATACCTGTTTCACACACTAGGAGGCAATGAGGCTGTACTGGAGAGGAAAGAAAAATCTCAAACTGCAAATACATTGACATGAAGAAAACATTTCAAGTACACTTAAAAACATCTGTTCTGGGAAAGGCAAGACATGAGTGCATGCCTATAATAAATATATTAAGCACTGATTAACAGAACTGCATTTCCTTAATAGTGGATAACAGGCTGATGTGAATGTTTTACCCAAGTTCAAACTGAAATTTCAAAATTAATTTGAAACTGTCTGACTGAAATCTGACTCAAGACACTTGAATATTCTTTATCTGTTTCCATACAGTTTCACTAAATTTTGAGTTGCCTTTGTAAAAACTTATTTTCATGTAGAGAAGCACATATACACCAGAGAAACCTACTGCTTTGCAAGATTTGATTTTACTGGATTCCTCTGTTTCAGAACAGTGAATGAAAAGAAGATGACATTTATCTTCAGAAACAGTGCATCTGGACATCCCCTTCCGTGGTAAAAAATTCCTACAAGCAACAGAAGTACATCGCTCTTGCCTCTGACCCCCTGGCTTCAGCTCAGCACTTGTCATTGCCACAAAGACACCACCAGCTGCACTGAACTGCAAGTGTTTCTAGCAGCCAGTGGGGAGCTCCACCAACTTCTTCCTCCCCACTTCTCACAAACCCAGCAATCTTTAAATCTGTGGCCTGGCACCTAATTTGTTCAGTGCGGAATATGACTTATTAACTTTGTTCCTGAAGAACTTTTGCCCTACTCCTAGCAGCTGAAATAATTTGTGGCAAAATTAGCTGTCATTGTGAACTATTAGCAAAATCTCACCACTTTTGAAACTTACACTTTCCGAACTTTTTGAAATGTAAACTTTCTGAACTTTAAAATGAGCCCTTTCTAAGCCTCATACCCCATCTGGAGACTGCAAACTTTTGCTGCAAGTATCAGTATTTGAAATTCAAATAGATAGAGAGCTTTCTCTGAGCTTAACCTTGCTTGCTAAAATCTAATTTCTAACTTAGGTTCCACTCTGAATCTGCAAATACTGCCTGGAAATCTTGACTTTCCACCAAAAATGAAAAAGAAAAAAAAAAGTGGTATTTGTTCACTCTGATAACAGAAAAAATATGAAAAATATACAAACCAAGCAGAAGTAAACTCAGGTCATCTAGAAGCTTTTTATTTAAAGTTTGAGGAGAAAAACTACTTAAGTTAACTTTGTTGCATGAAAAACAATCGAATTTACATTGTATTCATCAGAAAAATTGTATCAATGACTGTAACATCACCACTACAGACAGATACTACTCTTGTTTGGGATATACAACCTGAAGTCCCTTGCATTTCTCCTTGGTTTCATCTTCATTTCTATATCAGAAGTCTTTAAAATCCTGAGCAATACCTTACTCCATGAGTACTTTCATTACACTGCAGCAACTAGACAGTATCAACAAGATAACAAGAGTATCCACTGCTAAGAGGGAAAGCTTTTGCATTCCCCTTTATTTCATATGGCAGGCAGGGCTCACAGAAAGCTCTTTGAGAAAACTTCATGCATTTCATAAGGCAAGTTTGAAGTAAGAACAACCACATGATTCAGGGTGCCTTCCCCACCTTTAGGTAGTTCTCTGCAAGAAAGTATTGAAAACCATAACATCAACATACAAAAATTAATTTAAAAAATATCAGTGAATATAAACAAATTCAGTGCAAACTGAGAAATACCCCAAAGCCATAGCCCTCATCTTTTAAAATCAACCCCAGGCAAAATCCACCACCCTACCTCAGGGCAAGCTCCTTGGGATGCCTGCTTGATCTGAGAGCAGGACACTGCAGAGCTCAGCCCCACCAAGTACCACTGCAAACCAATTCTAGCAGGCTTCCACCAAACTGAACTGCAGCACAGTGGCAGAGGCACAGGCAAGAACACAAGACCCAAGCTTCTAAGGAGTACTTGAAAACTGGATCTCTCCAGATACCTAGAAAGTTTTAAGGGCATGAAACATGCTGGTTCAAGCACATTGGAGGAATGAGTTCCCCAAGATCAGCCTGGCTCAGCAAACACAAAGCTGTGTTCTGCATTAATGGAAGTCTCTAAGTAATCTTAAATTATCATCCTATTCAAAGGACACTTCACACAACCCTCCTGTGGTTTATTACAGAAAACATGCTCCAATGATTTATCCAGAAGATATGACAGAAGTAGGGAAAAGACTTGGAAGGCTGTGGGGAAATGCTTCCTCTCAGCAGCCCCTGCAACATGGAGCAAGGAGCATTGGACAGGACAACTGCTCCATCAGATGCTGTCATCTCCCATAGTGCCAGTCATGAAAATTATATGGTGGATGGGAAACAGAGTCTAGCCTACTTAGGCAGGGAGTAAACCATGAAACATAATAAAAACTTGGTAACAGAAACATTCAGGGCATACTTGTCTCAAGAAAACATACAAATTTTGACTTAATTGCACTTAAGAAACTTTCCTTAGGTAACTAACAGCAATAATGATACATTCTAAAGATGTCTAAAGATATTCATTATTGCTTTCCTTTTGAAATTAATGTCAAAGGCACAATCTGTGTACGTTTCACATTCTGTAGCCCTCAGAAGTGTTCTTGGTGGGGATGAAAAGGTCACAGGGCAATGCAGACAGAAATTAATTTACAAAAAGGAATTACTTTTAACAAAATATCTGTTTCCAGCTTTGTAGAGTTTGAAGAGATAAAAGATAGGCCTATATCCCTCTACTAATGATAATAAGAAAGGAGACACAGACCAATAAAATTGTTACAGCAATGAGGTAGTAAAAAAGCATGAAATCATTGCAGTATTTACCTCTAATGCTCAGAACAAAGAAAACTAAAGAATGTCTTATCTACTAATTTTATTTTTTGTTTTAAAGCTCTGATGTAGTTTTTTGAACTAGTGTAACTCCTTCTATAATGATCTCGTCTGCTATTATTTCTGCTGCTGTACTGCCAGAAAAGTAGTAAAAGTACTAGATGAATAAGGGGCGATGCCTGTCAGTGAATGCCATCTGATGTGAATGAAAGGACATAATAGTAAGAACTTGGAGCAGTCATTTTCCAAAAGCATCTCCAAAATCCACTTTTAGGGATGTAGCTGTATCTCAGTCTTCACAGCCATAAGAGAAGTGTGCTACATATTAATATTTCAACATTAACTTTGTTTCAGACATATGTAATAAACAAGCATATTAAATAAGATTAAGACACATCCTTTAGAAAAACCTTCATTTTTACCAGTTGGTTCAATGATAAATGAGTACCTCAAAGAGGAGATACTGAAAATAACAGCACTAAAAATTAGACAGTTTCATCTGGTGAGAGACTGTCTAAAGATATAAAGGAAAGAAACAGGACAGAATATGCCAATTAGACTTACAGATAGTTTTTGAAGTAATTACAGAGTTATGTACTGAATAAATCAGAAAGTAGTAATAGGAGTCTTTCTTCCAGTCAGTGCTTTAAAAAAGCTACCTGACCCCTACCCAAATTTTTAAAGTCTAAGATGCTAACTGTGAAATGCCTGTATGATTTCTAACCAGTGGGGTCAACTCAGTACTGGTCACTGGGCAGCAGAAAGAGATTTCAGCAGTAAAGCCACCAGTCACCATTGCCAGACTGGCATAACATGTCTGCAGTAATTTGTCTCCTCTTCTTATGTACCCCTGTGCATTTTTAGTTTTACTTTTGAGGATTTCTGTAGCTGCCACGACAAGACAGCCTAGCAGATTTGTCCCATAGTGATCCTCTCCCCAGCTGATAGCTCCTATGAGGAAATGCAAAATGGGCACAGAGTTTTGCACACAGCACCAGGGGAGGTCACAGCAAGTGACACCAACAGTGAGTTCCAAGGGAAAAAGAGATCCCAAGAGAGACGATATCCTTCTGGAGTCAAGCCATGGTCCCTCTTCCCCACAGGACTGGGTGACACTGGCATTGATGGACGTTCAGAAACAAAAGCAACAGGTTATTTTGGACATCTCCAAGGCTGCCTGGTGTAGCACCCATGAGCTAAAAGGGCACATTTTCCTAACCCAGTAAATCAGGAAAACAAAGTGAATCTGAAGGGAACAACTCAGTGTACTAGTGCTGCAAATACACCAACTTCTAGACACCAGGGAGAAGTGGATATTCAGCTTAGTTTTATTTAACATGTAAGAGTGTGACTACTACCAGCACTGACTCATTACACTTCCAAAGCCACATGAAGCGGAATTACCCCTCGCAGTATAAGCTCCCTATATTTGACAACAGTAGTAAGTCTGAGCTTCATGACTGCACAAGCAAAGCCAATTGACTGTAAAGCCACTGGGGTGAGCCCTGCTTTTTGCTTCAGTCCTATCTTTGAGCTGGGCACACCCCACACTTGTCTTTTTCTCACCCTTCATACTTTTGCACCAGACTCTTCACTTAAAGAAAAACAACCACAACAGGAACAGCGCAGGAAATGGTAAAATTCTTTGATGCTACCCACCACATTTTAATATCTTTCTTCTTGTACCTGTTTCAAGGTTTTTATTTAGTATTTCATTAAAAGAAGTATTTTCAGATACACATTTTACTCAAAAATCTCCTTTTTCATTGTTTAGAAATGACTTCACTAGTCCTACCTTGTTTCTATTCTCCGTTTTGAAAAGTTGCTTGAGCAAATTTCACTATTGTGCCTGTTGCTCATTAAGTTTATTACAAGCAAGGTATTTTAAAGATGAGGTATGTAGCTTTTATATGTATTCACAAAGGGACACATCTTAAAATTCTTTGCCACTCAATGTTTGTAACAGAAAAAGGACCAGAGTTCCTATTGATGATATCCTCTTTGCATTATTTATTCTTATTTTGTCTATTGCTATTCTTCTGATTACTAGATTCTCCAGGGGTACTGTGGATGCTTGCTCCTGCTTCCCAGTACTTTGGCTTTAAACCTTTTTCCCTCACAGAAAGAATTTGGCCACAAATGCATTCCAAACTACTATGAAGCCTGGGTCTGCACCAGTGTTTAAAGGAGGTTCACACTGTCCTCATTCGAGTGTGGTCTCTGTCAGCAAGGTAACACAGTTATTGCTGTACCATCACTACAGACTGGGTAACAACTACATGCAGCTTCATCTACTGCCTCATTTTCAAATATCCACAAGACACTATAACAACAATAGTTACCCAAGACCAAAGCTATTCTGTCATCTAATGAAACTTACCACTGACAGCCTTTTCTTGTTTATAAACAGACTGTACCTCACACCAAAGAAGTATTTCCTCTGCAAAGCTTTCATCACTCCTTTATTTCTGTTATTGTCTGTGCAGGCCTGAGTGGAGATTTAACCTACTCGGATAGCAAGAGTTGCATACAACTCTGAAATCCTACATCTTAAATTCTCTTAACTGCTTGAACCAGGCAGAGAAAGTTACTAAAAAGTCTTTGTTTATTTGTGCCTCCTTCCTTCCCCTATGCACACACCGCCTACACCAAATCTTCACGCCTCCTATCACCTGATCTGTTTCAAATTGTTATTTCCTACCCAAAGTCAATTCAATATGCATTTGAGCATCCCTTTTGTCTGACTCATTGCCATCCTTTTCCTCATCAGCCAGTTATTACCAGCTTCTATAAGCTCTGCTGTTCATAAACAATTAGATCACCTTTTCCAGCTCCTAAATACACTCAGCAGGTTACTGTATATATAGACTTTCCCTTCTCCGCCATTCATAAAGGGCTGCTGGCATCTCCCGTTGTGATGAGCGGTCTTACTACTGGAGCACTAACAAGCTATGACTACACGCATGCTACCACTTTCTTCAGTAAGCCTCATGCCAGCTCATCACTGATTCCTCACACCCATCACTCACAATCCATCATCCTCCTCACCAGCAGTATTAAAAAACAGATGAGAGTAAATTGAACAGCCCACAAAAGCCCAGCCATCTCTCTTCACAGAACAGGTGATGCCAAACAAAACTCAACAAATCAGAGGAAAAGGAGTCATCACAAGTTATTGAAACTTCTGAAGTAATACTCTAAAAAAACCTCAGTAAACTGAAGGTGAAACATACACCACAAAAGCAAACTAAACCAGAGTTTATCCCAATTGTCCAACTGGCAACAAGATGATTGCTTCAGCCACCTTCACTAGAGCACCAGTTCATGAGACCAACTGACCACAGTCGAAGCTGCTGAAAACCCAGGAAAAAACGCCTACCTGGCACCACCCAGATTAAAGTGGAAAGCTCTGCTGCCTTCAGCCACTACTTTCAGGGAGTTTCTCTCTTACTGATGTTCATCATATAGACTTCTGGGAATGCGGTAACTTTCTTGGTAAAAAGCATCGGTTTCTGAACAGCTTTAGAATTTGCACTAAGAAAACTGTGCTACAATCCTGAGCACAGACTATTTCCTAAAATGACATAGGCTGAATTTTTTATATCATGAGCTTTATTTATGCTCACCACCTGATTTTTAGCACCCACGACTGAGCATCCATTCATGAGTAGAAAGAGCAAACATAATCGGTCCAGTGCCACTCAACTATATGGAAGAAATTAAGAATAAAATAAACAAAACTAAAAATGTAAGTCATGCTGACTTTCGCTGTAAAGCTTTCACACCGCGCTGCTAAGCACAGGTAATTAAAAGACATAGAAGAGGCCGTGACCCCCATGCCCCGAGGGACGCTGCCGCATCTCCGGGGGCCTCCTACCCATGCAGCGCTCCTCAAACCTAAAAACCCCGGGGGCTCAAGCCGCGCTCTCGAGCGGGACAAGT
>VZTX01018987.1:0-66546 GCA_013400915.1 Pardalotus punctatus
GGTGGATATGATCCACTGCCACAATACTGAACTGCTCCCCACCAGTGGCAGTCCTGTTCTCTAACCCATTCCACATCACCACAAATGGAGGAACAAACCATGGGTATGAAAGAAGACATAAAAAGGCAATTTAGAGAGAAATTCCTCCAAAATACTATGTAAATAAACATGAGAGTTATAAAAGGTCAAACAACAGATTAAGGCCAAATTTTAAAAATTTTGGCGTTTGTACATCATGCTCACAAAAAGAAATTCCAATTGCATTTTCTTTCATGTCTCTTTTTTTGTGCACAGCTCTAAGTGTTTAAAACAACCTAAAGAAACGAAATTGGGGGGTGGAATATAATCAAAATTAATTAGTGACCTAAAATAATTTTATTTTATGCCTAGAATTTACCATTACATTCATCTGGTGTGACTTCTGCATACAACACAGACCACCAGATTTCACAAAGCAGCTCCAGAATTCAATCAATACCTTTAATGGACTCTGTTGAAAAGCCTTACAGCCTGGAAGGGCTAAGCAACACATCAAACAAAGCCATTAGATATCCCTGATTGCAATTACAACCAACACCAGAGAATTTTATCTGCAAACAGCCACTTTTAAACAAAAAACAAATGCAAAGCTAGCAATCTGAATCCTGCTCACTGATGTATGACTTGCAGTTTCATTCAGAACTTGAAGACTGATAAACAGTCACAAGTTACAAATTTCAGATCTTTTGGTGAATGCGTACCTTTATTCTTTTTTCTTCTCCTCTTCTGCCTTTTCATGAATCCTTATTCAAAAGTGACACATTTGTTCAGTTCAGGGAGATTCTTCTCTCTGGAGGGGAAATAATTTTTATCCGTGAGACTCCCTGGTGATCAGGTAGACTTGGAACTGCTGTTAATCAGCCTTTTTGACATGGTACCTTGAATAGCACTTCCCATGATGCTTTGTGTGCCTACCTTAATTCTTTTCTTTTGAACTCACCATGTATTATAGGCGTCTTTTTTTCCTTTTGTGTGTCTGAAGTTATCCCTCTATTAACTTTAATTGGAAAGGTACCTTTTGTTCCCCTAGAGTAGTCATATACTAACCACTGAACTCTCTAGGCTCAAATTTCTGGGGTAGCAAGAGTTCAATTTTCTGATAACTCATAAAAAAAATCTAGAGGAAAAAATTGATACCTTTATTATGGCTAATAACATAAATTATATTTACACTAAAGATGAACTGTTGTATCCATTTCTATCAGCAAATACAGAGGATTCTACTGGAAGCCATGGTGAGTTCAAAAGAAAGGAATTAAGGGCAGACACACAGCATATCACAGAACCCCGACCCTTGCCATCTGCAAACCCTACTGGAAGCCTTGCTGCTAAAAATAAATAAATAAATAGCCTTTTTCTGAAGTATGGGGAGAAATGTAAGTTCTTTCATAAAGGCAGAAGCAAGAAACCTTTATTTCCTGTAGACTTGTGCTTTCTCCCAAGCACCACTCATTTCCCTCACAATACCACTTTTGGCAAGAGAGGGAGAACACATCCAGGCCAGCCTGCATGTCACTGCACTCCAACAGGTCACCTGCACGGGACAGCCAGACAGTTACCAACCACAATATGTTACAGCTGAGTTCCCATCTTTCCTTCATGTCTTGGTTTGAAAGAGAGGTGTCTGCTAAGGAAGGTGGGAGCCTCCCTTAAAATAGAGAATGTTCCCTCCGAATAGAGAATCCCTTCCTTCTGAATTATAGTAACTTTGGAATCAAGGGCTTTCAGGCAAAGATATGGGAAAAGGAATAACAGTTCTTTTCTAGTATCTATAACAAGGCAAACAATCAACAGCAGTAGCAATAACAAACAAAACCCAAAAAACCCCGTGGCAGATGTCCCTGGGCTGCCAAGCACTTTCCCATTTGGTGCAGTTACAGTCACAGCCGGCAGGGGCGCTGTCAGGCTCCCAGCCGGGCAGGGCAGGTGCAATGACTCCCACGCAGCTGCAGGTGGCGCTGTGGTGTGAGCTCAGGTCCGTCTCACGCGGGTAATGGCAGACAGGCTGGGGAGCGGCAGGCGCGGAGCAGACAGGGATCCACAGGAAGCTCAGAGCAGGGAGGTGGAGCAGCAGGACTGGCTCACCCGGGCTAGCCAGCAAAAGGTGGCAGAAACTCCGCAGTTGTGGCAGAGACTGCAGTGCGTTCCAGCAGGCGGGACACAGGACAGCAGCAGCCAGACCCCTCCACAGCAGCTGCAAGCACAGCCAGGAAGATGCGCACTCCAGGAGGGGAAGAGGGGTTGGAATCTTGTGCTTTTTCCCAAACTAAAAGCTCACCCAGCAAGGAAGAGAAGGCAGTGCAGAGCCGGGCCCCTCCGCAGTCGCCACAAAAAGGAGAGAGAGCAGTTTTGAGACCTGCTGCTCTTCCAGGTCTAGAAGAAGCTGTGCAGAAGCCATAAAAGTTTCTGTTAAGTGACAAGCAGACATACTTTGGATATAACACATTTCTCTAAGAAAGCTAACTAAAAGGAAGATACTCTCTTGCACTTTATTGCACATTCAAGAGATTTGTTATCACCTACTTCATAGCCTGATCATGGTCACACAAAAATGCTAAAGAAAAAAGATGTTATGCATTGGGCTCTGAATCAGAAGCTATGTTTGAACCTTTCCAGAAAGCTGAGTCTCATCACCTTTCTGCTGTTTAGCTGTTTGTATCCACAGAATGTGACCCAAGATGACCTCTTGATTTTCTTTTTACCAGAAGAGGAATTCAGACTAAGGAGGGCCAGGGCAGCAATACATCCAATTTTTCTGGCCCACAGCTTCAGAAGACCCTGAGTCGAAGCAGCAACTACCATCTTCTCTGAACTGACAGATGAAAAAAACCCTCACGGTAGTATGTCAAGGATTAGCACAGAATCAATGGCCCACTCCTACATATCCACAGGACTTTGCTAGCCAGCCAGTTTTGAGCTGACTCATTTCTTTCTCCATAGGGTATCTGGAGCCATCTCTATTTTTGAGGCAGTTGTCTTAGAGCAGCTGATGACAGTATTTGTGCTCAAGGTAAGTGGTTGAGTAAGCTACTGGCCCTGTGTCATACTCTGTTGGAGTGGTTTCTACCATCTCAGAGAATCCGAGAAGTCCCAAGCCAGCAGAAGCACGCTGGTGGGACAGTTAAAACCCCTTGGATGTTTCTTGCATGGTTTGTCCCAAAACCATGATAACCTTTGTATGTTAATCCCTCTGCATTGGTTGGTTTCAACATGATCCCTGGCTCCTCCTCTCCTTTCTCCCCATTGGATTGTTGTATTTCCCTGCCCTCTCTCCAACCCTATTGGCCCAAAAGGCTATATCCGTGCGCTCCCAGCCTCCCCGCTTCCTCTTTCACCTCTGGACTTGTTGGAGAAAAAAACTATTGGCATTCTATGCGATAGAGCCCTCTGACATTCACTATCCTGAGGAAGCGTGAGCTATCCAGCTCTCAGGTGTGTGTACTTGTGCTTTCCAACAGCACGGGTGAGAAAAAAGTCTCCTTGCACAATACCAGACTGTACTGCCCGGAATGGTCCGATATCAGAGACCCACTCGGAATGTGCAGGGACTTATTCCACCCCACCATTACCCGCATGTGACAATACTCCTGTTTCCAATTCAGTGCATTTTTGAATCCTGCCTTATTTCTCCCTTCTTCCTTTTTAGCATTGGTCATACATTACAAATCCAAGGTGCTGTATCCTCCTAAGAATTACTACACAAAACTCTCCTTGCCAAAACCCTGCCAGACCACAGGACAGAGTTAAAATTGCATCCCCTCTAGGTTTCTTGAAGCTGAGCCTGAGTCTTCAGCAAGCTGTTGTTTCTTTTCTCAAAAGCCATGCAGCCAGGATGCTGTCACACATGCCTCGGATGAAGTGGATGCTTTGAATGCATGTTGGCTGGGGAGCCCCACTTTGGGGACCCAGCCCAACAGGGCATGGGGTCCCCAGCACCTGCTCACAGGGCAGCCAGTGCAGGAGGGTGGCTCACCTGACACCACCCCTCATGGGGTTTATTTACCAAATATTTTAGTCACATGGGTCATCCCTGGCAGTGTTCAAGGCCAGGCTGTATGGGGCTTTGAGCAACCTGGTCGAGTAAAGGTTGGCAGGGGGTTTGGAGCTAGATGACCTTTAAGGTCTCTTTCAACCCAAACCATTCTATGATTCTATGAACATCTAAGTGTTTCAGGCAGAAAGGAAGTGTGAGAGAGCACTGCTACTTGAAGTGACCCAGTGCCTGTAAAAGGCATTGAGTGAAAGGACCCACAGAAAGAAAAATCCTGTTTATTTACCCAAACCACAGACCAGGCAGCTGTTTGTTCCTCAGGACCCCAAAAGCACCTCAACCCTGACATGAAAGTGATGCCCTAAGAGGAAAGACTGCTGCAGTATCCCCTTCCTGAAGACAGACCTGGCTAGCCCTGTGCAGCAGCCTACAACAACACATTCTGAAAGGGGGAGAAAATGAGATGGAAAAGTTTGTGGGTCAAGGACATCACTTAAGGGCAAAAAGAGACTCAGTTTGGGGAAAATTAATGTAATTTATTGCCAATTAAAATAGAGTTGGATGCTGAGACAAAAATTAAATTAACACCTTGCTACCACCCACTCCTTTTCCGAGGTTCATCTCTTCTCTCAACTCCTCTATTCCCCTATCCCTGAGGGGTCCTGCAGTCAGCCCAGGGCTGTTCCCATCTGTGCTCTGCACAGGGCAGCCTGGCCTCCCCCCACCAACACCCCTGTGACCCCTGCCAGCACCTGCCCCCAGCCCGGGGCCACTCTGAAGGGCAGTGTGACAGCCAGCACCTTCTCAGGATCAGCAGTATCATTGGGCCATCAGCCACTGAACCTAGGGAGCAGCACGTTGCCTGGCAGCCCCCAGCCAAGGTTGCTCCCCTCTCAGCCTGCCAGCACCCAGGCTGTTCCTGGCACATCTGGTTAGTGTGCTGACAGAAGGCAGCACAGGGACAGAAACTGCAATTCTTAGAATCAGTGTATAATTCTCTCCTTTCCTACCCAAAAAAGTAGTACAAACAGAGCTTTCCTTACCACATAAACAAATTATTTTTGGAGGGGAAAAATCCCAGGCAGAAGCTTTTCCCAGTGTGATTCAACTTGTTGGGGAAGTTTCTAGGAAAGCCTTGCAAGAATTTTGGCCTTTAGGTCAGAAGTAACAGGCAGTAATAAAAAGTGAATTAAAATGACCATCAAGCTAAAAGAAGATGTTCCAAGCCACAGCACCAGCAGCCTTCTCTGCTGGGACTGCAAGGCTGCCTAGTACTGGCTCCAAAATTAGTTCATCCCTCTAACTGCCAAACTGCCTCCCTTCTGAGCTGAGGCAGTACACTGAGGAGATGTGCACAAGGACTGCTTAAAAGCAAACCCAGCCTGGAAGTCTTTCCTCCAAAGAGCAGCTGCTTGAGCACAAGCAAGGCCATGCAGAGGGTGGAAATACTCTTTCCTACATGCTCTTTGGGCTCAAGAGGAAATCAAGTTCTGCCACCTGTCCTGCCCTGCTGGCAGGGGTGTCATACACAGTTCTGTGCTGCAACAGCCAGTTCTTCAGGTGCCAGTGGTGCTCAGCACAGCACTGAATTGCTAACTGCTGCGTCTGCTTCAAGTCTTCAAAAACCGTGTGGATGTGGCATTTGGGGAAGTGGTGGTGGCTTGGTGGTGCACGTGGTGGTACTGGTCTAATGGCTGGATTTGATGACCTTAGAGGTATTTTCCGACCTTAATGATCCTGTGATTCTCCCTCCCTTCCTGTCCCACATTCGTTACCAACTTGCAAGCCAGGCACCAAAGCAAAGGCAACTTCCCTACAGCAATGCTCTAAGAAGGCACAGAATGTCTCACAGGTACAAAAATCCTTGCAGGCTGCTCTGCAGCACTGGCAGCCCCCACCCCCATCCAGCTCCACAGCTTGTCTTTGAAACGGCCTGATGACTGATTATGGGAATCTTTCCCATGCAGTACCCCCACACCATGACATCTCCATCATACTTCCATTTCTTTTTTAAAGTAAAAAATGGTTTTTCTCATCCAATGTGTTTATCAGTTAGTCTGAGCCATTTATCTGCACAGGTTTATGGTATGCAGCCTAGAACCATTAGATTTTTATCACATCTTATAAAAATCATACACAGCTTACACTTGTAGCTGTATATTACAAGGGAATCATGCACAGAGAGACTGGTTCTCTTTAGATTACTATCTCTGAATTGATGCTGGATGAGGCACAACTGCTTAAAAGGTTATAACTGATGTAATTTTTGCCATTACAGGTAATTTATGGCTCCTGTGTGTCTGACTTGTCAAATCTTCTTACAGAGATCAAACAAGGTCTGTTTGTCATATGCAGTTATCTAACACTGGTTCCTCTGCAAGCTTCAAAATGCAATAGTTATTCTTTTCTTGGGTGTCAATTTTCTCCTGTACATCTTACCTCTTAGTCCTTGTAAATGTCCTCCTAATGCAAAATGCAGGGGTGCTTCAGCAGCAAACATGAGCAATGACAACTTCTCTAGAAGAATTTTTAAGAGAGAATTTTTGTCCTAAGCAGGGCTCCAGTCCTTCAGAGAGGTCTGAAGTCATGCACACAGATGTTTTAAGCTCCAGCTGTGCTTCAAACCTTGCTGTATTTTCCCCTCAACTTTACATAACTCTGAGCTGATCTCTGCTGTTGTGAAAGAAATCCTTCAGGAAAACTCCTGGAGAACAAGGAATTGAATTGAATTAAGACAGGGGGATACATCAGGTGTACATCTTCAGCTCCTGTCTCTACATCTGCCTCCACTTCATCTCGGGGCCCAACCCTCATGTTCTGCTGGGTCTCCTTTCTGTTTCCTCATCTCACATTGCTGGAAGTCATGTTCTGCCTTACATACTGTTGGAGGTTGAGGGGTGTGGAATTTTTGCCCATTTCCTGTCGCTAGGTTACTAATGGCTGGATACTTAAGGACTATTAACTCCTTCTGTAAGAGACAAAGAGCTAGCTGGGCATGGAGAGGGGAGAGCAGGTGTGGTCATCAGAGAAGGCACTCAAGCAGAGACTACAGGAGAGGCAGCAAGGAGGAACTGCGGGCTCCTTGCTACAGCGGCAGAAAGGTTTTTCTTCAGATCTGCGCCGTTTTCTCGTTGGTGAGTGAGCTTTCATCTGGGAAGGGGATGTTTCCTGGAGGGCACATCCTCCTGGCTGTGCCGGCAGTTTTCTGCCCAAGGGGGCTGGCAGCCGCCTCCCCACACTTTCCCTGTCGGAGCACTGCCACGACTGGGGAGTCCCTGCCACCTTCTGCTGGCAAGCCCGGCTGGGCTCGTCTCTGCTACCCCTGCTCCCTGCTCTGAGCTCCTGCAGCACATCTACTGCACATCCGCCATTGCCCTGCCTGTCCCACTGCGGCGCCCGCCTGACTCTCAGTCCCTCACCATAACCCGCATCCCACAGACCTGACCGCGCACCACAGCGCCACCTGCAGCTGCGCGGGAGTCATCGCACCCGCCCTGCCCAGCCGGGAGCCCGACAGCGCCCCTGCTGACTGTGACCAGAACTGCACCAAACGGGAAAAGCACTTGACAGCTCAGAGACTTCTGTCACCGCATCTTCTGGTTTTTGATTGTTTGTTACTGATACTGTTGTTGTTGATTGTTTGCCTTGCTATAGATACTAATAAAAAACTGTTATTCTTTTTCCTTGTATCTTTGCCTGAAAGCCCTTTATTACAAAGTGATAATAATTCAGAGGGAAGGGGCTTCACACGTGTGGGTTCTAAGGGAGGTTTCCACCTTCCTTAGCAGACACCTGTCTTCAAACTAAGACACATACTCAAGGCCATACCGCAATCACTCACAGGATGACAAAAGTCGTGGCACCTTCTTGCTTACTCCAACAGATTTCACAGCGAACTGAGCAGGCATAAAGGCAGGCAGGGAAGCACAGGAGGGCTCAGTGACAACACCCCCGGGGCAGCACAGTGTAACACAAAGCTCTGCCTACCCCCTGCTTTCTGCTGTGCAGACCCTTTAGGGTTACAATAGCTCCAAGGGCATGCACAACAGAGGCAAAATGTTGGCCACATAGCGGGGGAGAGGGACAAGAGGCGCCCTTTTCAAGAGGTCTGGGGATTTTGAGAAGTATCAGTGTGTATGAACCTGTCTGGTGGAGATGAGGAGTTGGGAGAGACTGTTGAAAGGATTCGCTTCATCCTGTTTCCCCAGGCAAGGAACACCTGGAGATGAAAGGTTGCACTTCTACATGAGGCACAGGAATCTTGTGACTTATAGTGAGGAAAGGGCACCGCAGAGTTCAGCTGTAATACTGTTCAATGCCACATGGCCCCACCAGACAGGCACACAGGGTGCTGGTGGGGAAAGAAGCCACAGGGGAGCTGAGCAAGAGAAGTGTCCCCACTGCCACTTTCTCATGGCACCACAGCCCTCCCAAACCCAGGGGACATGGTGCTGGCTCTGCGCTGTGGAGCTGCTCTCCCATGTGCAGTCACATCCATATGTGAAAAGGTGAGGAGCCCAGCAGCACTCAGACATACCCATGTTTCACATTTATGGATCTTTTACCTGTCCTGCTGTCAGAAAGGCTGTGTTTCTCAATGACTATGAAGTGTGAAGTGTCCAGAAACACAGCATGTTCACTGTGGAGGAAAGAACTTTAGAGAGGAGCTTTGCCAGCTTAACTCTACATTTGGTTTTTCCTTCCAGTCAGATATGAAATGGCAGGACATGCTTAAGCAGGCCACATAATAGGAATCCTAGAGAGAAAAAAATTAAATAACTTTAAATAGTAAATAAAAATATATCATTTATTTCTTCAATAGTAAATAAGTATAAAATAATAAATTCTTATTTAAGTAATTATAATAAATGGAATTATAAAAACTATTCTTTGCTAAAGGTGAAGTCCTTTGAGTAGATTGACTGAAATTGTTATCTTCACTGACACATCATTTTTGACAGTGTTTACAGTACAGAAGTTTTGTGCAGCAAATGGGAATTGTTCTGAAAAAGTACAAATAATTCTTCAACCCATATGTACAGAACAGAACTTCAGCTGCAAACACACACAAAATCTAGAGTTCTTAAGATCTAAGGATTTGGCCCAATAATACCATATGTGTTTGAGAAATGCCAGTCTTTGATTCAGAAACACCCAATGCTTTTCAAAAACTGTTCTTAATATCAGGAACAACTTCAGTGTTGCCAATTGTTTGACATGGCTTTAATGTCAGGTAGAATTAGAGACTGGAAATTAAATAGCAATAAACTGTAAATTGCTGATGTATGTTATATATGATTTACATGGGTGACTACACAAGTTGCAGAAGTGTGTTAGTTGCAAAACATCACTAACAACATCATAATTAAAATAACTAGCATCCTCTTGGAAATATTGCCCAGGTCTGTGGACATTCTGCATCCACATTTTGAGTCTTTCTAGACTGTTTGAAAAGAATTCCAGTGTATTTATTCAAAAATCATTAAAATCCTAATAAGTGTAATCATAAATAATTTGCTTCTTCACAGATTAATTTTACCACGCTGATAAAATCTATCCCCATCTCAAATATTATTCAAGCTGCTTCAGGATCTGCCATCTCTTTTTTTCCCCTAAGTTTGTTTTAATTTCTTTCTTTTCCTTCTAGTGTCTTAGATGAGGATCTCTCTTTATCTTTGCCCCAAGCTTTATGCTATAACAGTCTTGAATGGCATATCAGAGTCTATGTCTGCATACTGGAACAATGTCTCTGACAATATGTATTAGTGTTCTGGCATTTTCCTCTAGAAGAAATTTTGATGTGTCTCAGACAATAGACAATGTCAGCAGATTTGGGCAGACACTAAAGAAGAGGAGTTCAGTCTTCTTGGAAACCATTCCAGTACTGCAAGCAGATGACAGAAGGCAGAAATACCGAAAGAGTCAACTACAAACTAGGATTCAGGATTTTATCAAACAGAGAATACCATACATCCTCTGGACAGACTGACCCATTCAACTAAACAAATGCCAAAAGAAATGCAGACCCAAAAATCATGGGTTTAATCCATTATAGTCAAGATATCAAAACCTGAAAAGAGTATGAAATAATTTCACTGCCTTTATCTGCATGATGCCAGCCTTTACAGTAAAACATGAAAAAAATAAAAAAGAAGACAGATAAGAAAGTCTTTTTCATTTATGAGCATAACTACATACTTACTAAGACTATCAAACATGCTGAAAACCTTCCTAAAACTGAAAATACGTGGTTTATAAAAACATACCAAAGAAGGAGGTAGTATTCTCATTCAGATAGTATTGATTAAAGGAAAACCATGTGTTATGCCAGACAGACATGTGCAAATTCTGTGGTAGTTAAGCACAACAGTCCTGGATAATGGGCTTCATGTGTATGGTAGAAATACCAACTAGAAATGATGCAGTTGATAACACTGACTTAAACTGACAGCATTTATTCTGAAAAATTTCACTGACCAGTTTTCACTCCAGAAAACTAATTGTGAGCTATCTGCAATCTTATGACAGGATGCTGCACTGTTTTCTGTTCAGGATATGATCATCAGAAAGACTCTTTTAGATATCTTACAGACATCAACCACACAAGATATTGATAGAGAGACTTAGTAGCATGTGCCATCCATAACTTGTTTTTTTGAAAGCAGCAAATTCAGAAGCAGAAAACAGTCTGCCTTAGAAATAATTTTCTTTTGTTTACCAGTAGTACATTTACAATTTCTCCACTGTCTCACAGGCCCAAATAATTTATTCTCTAAGCTTCCTACAATTTACAGAAATGCTTTGCACACTATTACTGACACAATCTTTTGAGAATCTGAACATTAATTTAGGTTATGGATATAGAGGAATTTCAGCTGCCTTATTCAGTAGTAGTGGCAAAGTGTCATTTTCTCAAAATTATCTTGACAATTAAATCTGCTGGAAAAATACATGCAATCTCCCTATGAAATATTACCTTTTTTTGTAATAAAACCCAAACAAACATTTCCATGAATTAATCCAGTCTGTGAAGATACCTTACTCTGAAGGCACTTCTGTTTTAAATAAAGGTCTCTGCTCAATGGACTCACACCCTATGAGGTCCAAGACAGTTGACTAAAATAAGTTATTTAATATGTGCTATGCAGAAATCTATGTATGCAAAAGTTTATAATAAGAAACATGTGAATTTGATAACCAAAGAGAAAACCTACTGATTTATGCCATCAACTGGAAGTGTTAGTACATACTACAAATCAATGCCTTCACATTAGTGACCAACACTTCAGCAATAATTTAGCAGTCAGACAGTGAAACCTCTGTCAACTCATTCCAGAATCACCATCTTATGCATTAATACTATATGAGAACAGAATAACAGGAGATAGGGGAGGAAGACAAAATGGCAATGAAAGGCAGTGTCCCATGGAGGATATTCTCTCTGACCAAATCTCAAAACTGGGGAGGAAGGTAACAAGAAAATAAAAAGCCTTATGAGCCACAGTGCTCATGCTTCAAGGTAGAACCATTCTGATTTCATTCATTAGGTGAATTGTGATGTGTCAAGCTTGTTATCTTACTAAACTGCAGCTATTTTGTTACCTTGATCTCCTGCTCCCTTCCCTAATGCCAAGGTTTTTCTGGCTTTTCTCCACATGTCACAGTGGTTACACCAGCTCCTGGTAGTGACACTCCTCTTTACCCACTGAGTATCCATATAGTCCTGTGTCTCGGGTTAGAGACAAATTTCCTAGGCAGAAAGTGCTCTGAATAAATGCCTCCCCCAAAGCAAAGGTTTCCAACACCCCCTCCCCCACCACAACAGAATTTCTTGGATGAGAGTGGAAAAAAACTATTTATTTAACAAAACACTCAGGGTGCCCTGTAAGGCACAAGGGAAGGGGAAAGGGGAAAAGGAATTATTAAACCTGAGTAAACAACTGATGANAGCAAGTTGAGAAAAACAAAAGTCCAGAAAAGGAGGTGACAAAAAAGCAATGCCAGGGAAATAGCAGCAGCGAGAGTATCCCATCTTCCCCCTCGCTCCTCAGCCCAGAAGCCTGGGGAAGAGTTTCAAAACAACCACGCCCGGCAGAGCTGCTCCTGGCAGCTGGGTGCACTTAAAGCTACAGGACCACATATCTAGGCATACACACAAATTATAGGGAATACCTCATCATACCATCACCCCAGGACATCCTGCCTGTCTCAAAGGGGATCTACAGCTACAATCCTAAGAGTAGACATAAATAATACCTTCCTTGCTAAAAAGACTTTTTCAAAGCTACCCAATTATAACCAAATAACTGGCTGAAGTATTAGCACAACCTTGGAGGTATCTCCTAAGGGGAACAGAAAGAACACCTGTTTTTTTGCTGTGCTGTTATTCCTAGAGTCACATCAGAGGGACACAGTGTAGTCCCTTGCACAAGCTTTGCCCTCAGAAATGCATGGCCAGGTTATCCCAAGATCCAACACAGGCTGTAACACTCATCCAAACTCAGTAATTACTGCAGGTCTTTCTGCACCCTCCTGGTGCTGCCCTATGTTCATTATACAGTGCAAGTACACCCAGGGATATGTCACTGGGCAAATTCTACTCCTGGTCCTGGACTGGCAGATCCCAAAATCTCTCCACAGAGTGCCATCAATCTGAATGTCATTTTACAGAGAAAAAGCAATGAGGAGCATTTTCAAAGCCCTCTCCCACAGGAGAACTGTGCAAATGAGGAATTTAAACTTTGTTATACCACTTTTCTACAAATCTAGTTTGAGAACTCCCCGCTTTCACTTCAGAGTGGTACGTTTTCCGCACAAAAGCTGTCATCTCCTTCCATCTATTAAAGCTGGAAGAGGCATTATTTACACCAAGCAGACAAACCTTGGGCATTTTACATCCTCTTCATTCAGCGTGAAGCTCCTGTTAAATAGTGCAGTTCCCATTAGGGGCTGGACAAGATTATCCCTGCAATTAGCTGCTTAACAATGACGCTTCTCCCACTTCAACTCAAAAAACAAAGACAGTGTGGGGATCGTGCAGAAACACCTTTGAAATTGACAAAGTCCTTTCCTGACATGAGGGAAGGCTCACATGAACTACTCAGTCTCAAATTTTTATACAAGTATTTGCATCTCATATCAACAACAACAAAAGAAAATACCAATCATTCTGAGGGCTATACTTCTTAAATGAAAAAAATGAGAAAAAGGAAAGGAGTCTAAAAGGTGAATCAATTGTTAGCCTACAGGTAAATACCCTGAGGATAGCTGTTTCCCCACCAACAGAATTTCAGATTGTTTCAATGCATTTGTTGTTTTGCTAGTTGGAGAGAAAAACTTAATAGAAAACTGACTGAAGTTTGCCCCTTTTGCCTCACAGTGAACAAAAAATGCCTGTCATCTTCTGTGTCTGGCTAATCACAGGCATGCAAGCATCAGGCAATAAACTGCAATAACCATGAAGTTAGCTTAAAATCCACCTGATTTCCTGAATTCCAATACAATAAAGGTAAGTTGGGTTGTCTGGTTACTTCTATTTTCAATTCTTGTTCTTTTCACCTCTGTAGTTCTTCACTTTTCAAGCTGTTCTCTGCAAGGCTGAAAACTAACCATTTCTTGAATAGATCTGGATATCTAAAAGCCCTCCTTCCAGCAAGAGCTGCTTACCACTTAGTTAAGCTAAACACAACTATTTCTATTTCCTGGATTGCACATTTTTGCATTACACAGACTTGTGACCCTGCAAAGATTTATTATAGCCCCCCTGTTCACTTCAAGTGCTCTAAATGGTTTGACTGAATTTCTCATTTCTCACAGGGTATAAATTGGGTCTCTGCAGGAGCAGTGTGAGCAGGACTGTGCCATGAGTGAATCAAACCAGAAACCACAGGTGACCCAGCACAGGCAATGCCCTCACTAGCAGGGTGGCAGTCCCACAGGGTCTGAAGATAGGGCAGAGCCCAGAGGTCACAGCAATGAATTCCCATCAGCAGCCTCTAACCAGACAAAGTAACCAGGCAGTTCCAAGGTCCAGCCAGCAGAAAAGGGCAAGACACGGGACTGGAGACAGGACAGGGATTCATCCAGAAGACAAGGTCAGAGATAAACATGCCCACAATATAGCTTAGGCCAGGACTGGGTGCCAAGCCCTGAGCTGAAGCTGGGCTCCTGGAGAGAGGGTAGAAGCTGGTCAGGGTTGATAATGTTCAACAGTGCCCCAAGGATCCTGAGAACCATAAGCTTTGAGGGAAAGCTCAGGTACAGCCCTGACCCATTGAAAATGAAAGAAAATGCTGCCACTGGTTTCCATGAGGTCAGGATCCACCTGATGTCTTTCTTTTCCAGCTCCTGTGACATCCACTTCCAATACCCTTGGGTCCCATACCAAATAAATAGATAGAGTGAAAAAAGTTAACTAAAGCCATGCAACACTCAAAGCACTGCTCAGTCACAGCTGTTAAGGATATTAGCACAGTATCAACCACCAACAAAATAAAAATTGCTGTTATGTTTCTGGCCAGCACTGGAAGGTTTTGAAGCTTTTTTCTAAGGCTAGCTGCCAACAGTGCCATGGGAGTGCTAACACACTGCCATTTCATTTCAAGGCTAATATTGAAATACAGTAAAAATCTGCACTTAAACAGAGCTATAAAGGCCAAAAAAAAATTCCTCTTGCTTTTGGCAAGTTTTGGATCAAGCAGCATATGAATAGTTTTCATGTGTGAGAGTGATGTTGCCCTCTGCTGGGTAACCCACAACCAGAGCTAAGCCTGCCCTTCATCTTCAGAGTCCCAGCAGATTAAAGCAGAGGCAGCCTGCATATTTTTGACACTAGAATCTTTGCAAATAGCAGGTGATTTAGGTTTGCTGTACACCAAGGAGGAGGTAGGAGTACACTGTCGGCCTCTTTTTATAAGTGTGGAGGCAGAATATACAGGAGGGATTCAGTTTCACTCTTCATCTCTTTGTAGAATATGGCCCATTGACTTCCAGTGCAGAATCAGCTCCATCCAATTTTTCCAAGTTCATGTAGAAAATCTTTAGAATGTTAAACAGAAAGAAAAAAAGAAAAAGAAACACTCAATGTTTCATGTCTCTCAAGTTTTAAAAACGTGATTGAAATAAAAAACGATCTCTCAAATACATTTAGTCCTTAAAACCTCTAGACACCAATTATATACTGCAGGGTATGTCTACATTAATTCTCTTCTATATTCATTTATTTGTTTTTCCTCCTTTCACAAAATCAGATTTAATTTTTCTTAAGTTGCAGATAAATTACTAGTGTCTATATTATCAGCACCCTATTAGGAGCAGGAATCCAGCTCGATGCCACTAGGACGTTGTAACACACCTATCTCATCAGTGATCAGACTAAGGTCTAGGGAGTGAAATTTATCAAATGCCATTGTACAGTGTATCTGGAAGGATGATAAACATGATTAAAATTCATTTCACCAACACAGTTTCTCATATGTATTTGATGTCCTTTTCCGTGGAATGGTTAGACAAATTGCACAGTTACCTAAAATGAAATTCAGTCTTGGATTTTATACAATGTGCCCTGATAATACAAATCAATATTTTGACAAAGCACATTTTTGCCTGAAGATTAAGTATAATGTGTAATAAAATACATTTAAGTACTTTGTAATTTATCCTGAGGGCACAATGCATTTGATCAAATGTCATACATCATTCCATAGAAAACTAAGTGGAATATATAATCTATACTCCTTTAAGAAGCAACTGCATTGAGAGAGCACACAATTAAACACTTAATATTCAGAAAACATTTCAAATTAAGGATCTGTGTGAAATGTCTTGAAGGTATGTGTTGTTCTGTTGGCTGCTTTTCTGTTATCCATGGGATTTGTGGAAGCTTGCAGGGAAGTCAGGCAGACAGGACCCAAGATGGCGAAGGAGAGAGATTTATTTTTAAGAACTTCTTTTTATATACACTAATAAACTAGTAACCATTGGTCAGAGAGAATCCACCTCCTAAGACCATTGGTCATGGCTTATACATCTAAAAAAAACACAGAGATTAAGAAAGTACAAGAAGTACAGTTTATCTATATTTTCCATGAGAGAGAAAGGAAAATTCTAAAACAGTGCAACTACATTGTTCTACACAATTTAACTGCAAGACCACAGTTTTTCCTCAAATGCAGTATCATGTTCTCTAATCACTTTCATTTTTAAGATAGAGTGCATTGTCTTCTGTGTGTCAACTTGCTTTTGCCATGGACCTCACAAAGTCTGTCTGCACATATAATATAAGGAGAGCCAAAAAAACCCCAAAAAGTTTCCATGGACCTTCTGCATGCTGTCTGACTCTTGTTCAATATCTCTAATGAATTAGGTGGTTTTCTCTGGAATGTCCATGTCTTAGACCAATTTGGCTATTCTCCCTCCAAGAGCTCTCTCCTTATGGAGCACACAGAAAATAAATTTCACCAGCCACACTGGCACAGACAGAAATTTAAAAGTTCGTAACATGTGCCAGTTCCTAAATCCAGTGCAGCCCAAAGGCATCGAGAACATATAGGAGCTGGATTCTCATTAATTTTGCAGGAAAATATGACACTCTACATATGTGTCTTGGCACGAAGTACATGTGCATGGTGAGGTAAACATACAAGTAGGGATTTAGCCTTTGACTGAAATATGAGCCAGATGAGGTAATATTTAATGGGAAGACTAAGTCACCAGACAACACTCACAGATAGAGGAAATAAAACCTGTGTATTCTGCTTACTAAGGTTTGCTCTACACAATAACACACCTTATTGCAGTCTCATTTACTGGTCTCTTGCCCAAAACAGCCTGGCCTTTAGTCTTTACAAGGACTTTATCAGAATGCAAGACCTAAGTGCCTAGACCCTATAATCATTACACATGATTTGTTTTCAGGGAGTCCAAGGCATGAGCACGTTCAGGCAGTACACAAAGATATTGTTGCTAAAACATTTCCCACTTGAATGTAATTTTTCTCCAGTTAGGAAGCAATCATTGAAAAGCAAAATCCTACAGATGACACGTTGAGTTTTACATTCACAGGAGGTTAATATTTTCCATCCACAGCAGAAACATTTGTAATTTATAGGCAAAAATCCAGCCCTGGTGGAAGCAAGTGCAACTCTTATTGATCTCAATAGTAGATGCACTCATTTATAGTGGGGCTGCTTTTGGCATCATGTCTGTTTAGCACAGAATGAATAATATTACAAGGCAGGGCATAGGTTCACCATGTGTGTTGAAAGCTTTTGCATTTGTGAATGTTAAAATAGCTTGCCTCCACAATAGCAACTATTTTGGGCTGGAGAACACAACATGTGGTAATCTGAGTTGCATAATACTTTCACATATCTCAGGGTTTGCTACTCTGAATCGCTCCATACTGAATGGCTGCTTAATATCTCCATTACTGCATATAGGTCCTGTCTCTAACAGCACAATGCAGTGTGTTGCTCAATAGATGAGCCCTGCATTCACTCACAAAAGCCCAAGCCAGCCTGCAGGAGAGACTGAGGCAGAGCTTCACTTGAAGAACCCTGTGGTTATGCTATTTTGGTACGAGTTTAAAGAAAAACACTCACATTTTTTACACATTTGGTTTTCATTTGTTTGAAGCAATTTTGTAGCCTAATAAAAAGACCTACAGTTTCATAAAAGGAACTTAACTGGTTGTCTTTGGGCAGTAGGAGACTTTTTCATATATTACTGGGTTATTTTAAGTGCATTAACTGCAGTCAGCCCATGAGCTCTGTTATAGAAATTATTTGATTTAGGATTTTTCTTTAATTACATTGTGTTTTATTAAACAATAAACCCAAACGTCAGTGTGAAAAAACTGGATCCTTTCTTATTACAGTGCTTGTGTACTGGCTTGTCAGCCATTCCCATTGTCCACTGACTGTCTGCCTCCTGGCTGGCAGCAAATTTACCCAACAGGAACAGAGGTTCAGGGTGCAGGTATTCCCATACAAGCTCTCCTTCCAGCAGCAGGAAGGGATCTAATTTACCAATATGTTTTTGCCTTCCAACAGAAAGAAATCTGACAGCCTGATCTTACCTTCCAGCACTCAGACCCAAGGGGAAGGCAATTTGATTGTCCAACCTTGTGTTTTGGCAGTGGGAAAGAAAGGGAAGTGGGAAAGGAACCTGACCACTACTGCCTTCCCACAGATAATGTGCAGACCTCAGGATGGCCATAACTTACCCAATTAGCCACAGTGCCTGTCATCCTCAAAATGCACCCAAAAGACTTTTTTGAAAGGGATAATCACAGCACACAGCTCAGGAGTAAAACACATGATTTTTTCTTTCTAAAGCTCAAGGAAACACACACATGCTGTGCTCTAAATATGTTTACATTACTGTCTTCTTCTAGACAGCACAAACAAGCCACTATGTGTAAGCATAAAACTGGCAGCTACCATTCACCTCAGAGGTATTCTACAGGATAACAAATGTATTTAAAGTTTGATTTCCAAGAACCTAGCCTGTTCCTTTTTTAATTAGACTTTTACATATATTGTATGCTATCTTAATACATTCCCTTTACAGTTATGACTAGAACTGCTATTCAAGGTGTTCATTCAATCGTACATCAAGGGACAAATTAAGATGAGGGCAGAGTCCAGGTAAGCAGAGGAACAATCCTGGTCAGGTATATGGAAAGCTAAGTGCTTTGCTCAAACTGACAAAGAAGAAAAAGAGAAAGGAGAAAAAGAAAAGATAAAATAGATAAGAAAAAAACTACAAAAAAGAAGATTAAAAAAAAAAAAAAGGCAAAGCTGTCTGGGGTCTCTTTAACAGGAAATTTAGCCACTGACTCCAGAGTCTTGGATCTTTTTGCTCCTGCTTAATACAATGCACCTTTTGTCCTGCTCTCTCAAATCCTGTCCTATCAGGTAAGGTCACTGTCACATCCTCTCTCAGTAAATAAAGGAATTTATTTCCTTTAAGCAAAACTCATGCCTCTGAGTCACACTGGAGTTGAGTCTGGAGGAGCACTGAAGTAATGTGGGAGAACTATACAAACCCTGGAGCTATTCCCAGCTATACCTAGGGGAAAAAGAATAAAAAAAAGCAAAACCAAGTGACAGAACACCTTTAGTGGGTTGGACCTCAAACCTGCTCTAACTTGTCCTGTACACCCAGAGTGATAGGACAACCAGTAAACCCTAGGGATCTGAAAACCAGTATCTGCTGAGCACCAAAATCTCAGTGGCTGGAAATTGGTGTGACTTGGGGAACCAGCATTTATGGACATTTGGGGCTGTTATGGGTAGGTTTAAAAGTGAACCTAGAGAACATTACAAATAGCACACACAGTATCAGAGGTCATTTGGCTTCAGTATACTACAGACTGGTCTTGCTCAGAGCTAATTATACATCATGAAGATCTGAGAGAAATTCCTGTATAAACATACTCTGTTATACTAAAGGGCCTGTTCCCTGTTCTATCAAAGACAACAGTAAACTCTACTGACTTCAGCCAAGCAAGAACCAGGTTGATAATTGCAAGGTTCCTTAAAGCAGAGGAAGGCTTTGCTCTGGGTGAAAATCAGAATTTGCTATTTGATATGCTAAGCATGGCACAGAAAAGTTGTTTTGCTTTGCAGGATAATGGAAACACTTCTTTTATAGGGGCTGAATTCCATAACGAATATGTCCAGCCAGAGTCTTCAAAAAAACTCACACATGCATGTCAGTTATTGAATGATAATGTTTAAAGCTAGAAACTGTGAGCTGTTAGGCTTTAAAGAATAGGCAGACAGGGAAGAAATTCCACCAAGTGATTTATAAGTAGGTGGATGAGAAAGTGGAAACTTTGGTGAATCTTGGTCATGATCCAGTTCAAAGCCTTATTTTGATGGAGGGCTCCCTCTTCTGGATTTTGATTGAAGCATATTTCCCAAGGTCCAAATCAGTTTATTTGTTCCAATGCAATTGAAAGGGGTTTTCAACTATAAAACAGATCAGGGAGAGAGTGTCTGTGTGCTCTCAAAGTCAAACAGTGCCTCTGCCCAGATCACTGTGGGGATCTGGCCTTTGGGCAGCACATCTGACTGCATCTGCCCCACAGACCTGCTGTAGAGAAATGCAGCTGACACCGTGGTTTTTTAATTGTATATTTTAGTTAACAGATGTCCTAGGCACAAGGATAAGGGTTTACTTTAGCTTATAATTCTTTATTTTTCTCGCTATCTAAATGCAGGTTTTGGATAATTACATCATTAAGAAATAGCCTTAGTTGCAACAATTCCTTGGAAATCTCCTTCTGAAGAAGAATACCTTAATGTTAAGCAGCTCAAAAAGAAAGATATCTGTTTGGCTAGAAGTTCTCCAGTGACATGAAAAATAGCCTTTTAGTCATTTATACAAATCAAAATAGCCTTACATGAAAAATTCTTCCTAATCTGTGGGGAATTTGATCCCCCACAGGAATTCCATCTGAAAACTGACACTTCCTGAATGGCAGGTGGGACTGCAAGAAACTGAAACTGTGGCTTTGAGTAATTTACATTTCTTAAAGAGAACAACCTTTTCAGGCAGAAACCTGCTTCAAGGCAGATTTTTCTTTAATACAGCCTGAGTTTAATACTCCAGTGCAAATATATCTATAAGACTATGCTACAGACTGTTATCGTGGCCACAGGGGAAGTCTTTATTTCAGAAAAGGATAGGAATGCAAACAAAACTCTGAGTTTTGCTGGAAGTTAAATAATATTAATAATAATATATATGGCTTTGTGGCCTGAAAAAGCATCAGATATCTCTGATTTTAAAGAATGACTGCAAAGTATGCATTTCATTTAAATGGAGTAACAATCCAATTCAAAGTAAACAGCCTAAATTTGAAAACAAGGATGTGACAAAAGCTATACATCCTTTTATCAGAGAATTCTACACTGATATATGGCAGGGCTTTGCCTTCTAATGTTGCTGCTGCCCACAAGACAATACTCATCTAGACCAACTATCCCCTAGCTCTTTCTTTCCTTGCAGGTAAGCAAACAACAATTAGTCCAGTCAGCATTTGGGGCCCATAATATCCACAGACCATTTACAGTGAAGTCCCAGACCCTCAGAGCTCAGTTTGGGAACCACAAATTGCAAAGCCTCAACTGACACCAGGTGACTCCCCATTGCCCTGGGTGATCTCTGGCTACATAGAAAGAGTGCCACCCCCAACATTTGTCATTCAAAAAGATGAGATACATAAGGGGTATGAAGAAGAACAGAAGGAAAGTGAGCTGCTTAATGCCAAGCAGAAGACAGGATGGAAAGCCAGGAACAGAGCACAGGCTTCTTAGGAACAAGCTCAGCACTCTCTGTGGAGTTAAAACCCTTAAACTGAGTCTACAGTCAAAGAAGGGGTCATAAAATGTATCCACTGGAACACAGCTACTTCAAGCTTATGCAGAAATTGATGTTTGGTATGTGAGGTCCCCACAACTTTCAGCACTAAAGAAAATAATAACATAAAATAAAAAAATAGAGCCAAGAACCCCCCTTCTGCTGAACTGGACAGATATAGCTCTGGAATAAATTGCCCTGTAGTTTTGGGAAGGTGTTGTATTTTATTTTAATACTTACCATTGTCATAATATAGAAGGCGAAAAGTTGTGATGTATACTAAACTCCTATTACTTAGCTTTGCCAGAAGAAAGATCACAGCATATTTGTCCAGCATTATAAGAACATTCTTGATTCCAAGAGAATAATTTATCAAACAAATAAAAAGCTCTACTGTTTTCTTACTTAAGTGCTGCAAATAAAATAAGAAGTTAATTTTCAAATTCATATAACTTGGTGGTGTTACAACAGACTGCTGTTGAGAAACAAATAGTTTTTAGTCTCTGCTAGTGTACCCTAATTTATCTTTGGTAAGGCTTTGTGTTCATCTTTCCTTGAGGCAGATTTGCTCAACACTATCAACATTCCCCAGTGCTTCAAGCTGCAGTCCTCCTGTGTTTGAGTATCTGCCTGGGATATGTGAGCCCTGCACTGGGCTCCCTCCAGAGGTGTGACAACTTTAACCATTTGAAAAGCTCTGTGACATGCAGCATTTAAAAAAACCCCAAAATTATTAAAAACAATAGAACAGGCATAAGTCATGTTTAACTCTCCCACAGAGAAAATCTGAGAGGACAATCTGCATTTGTTTTCTCCCAGAACATCTGCGTCCACCTGTATCTCAGGTCAGCCTGTCTGCTAGCAGTGCCTGGTAATACACACCTCACAACAGGAATCAAGGCAATTCTTAATTCAGTACTCGTCTCTGCTGGTAGTTCTTACTTCTCACCCAAATGAGCTTGTAACAAGAAACAAGGTTTTCAATAGTAATACCCATCCCACATCACCTCTCTGGGAATCTATAGTGCTGCTTTCCTCCTGCCCTGCCCTACAAATGGCCAAGGCATTGACACAAGAAAATCCTATACCATATTCATTAGATTGTTACCATCTTTATTCCTTGAACATAGGAGCTTCATTCAAGGAGCCTCATGCAAGAACATGGTGTTGAGCATTTCCTGGAAAAAATTTCAGGCTGGCAGAAAGGTCCTATTAACTACAAGAAGCACTGTGAAGCTGTGCCTTATTCCTTTCAACATTTCCATTATCTGTGAGAACATGTGCCAGGGAGAGGTTGCTATTCCTTCATAATCTTTTCACACACCCTCCTTCTTCCTACAGCTATGAATGGTGATGTCCAATTCCACACATGCCTGTACTGTCCTTCTAATACTTTCTTAAATTCTTGTTACACCCTCCTATGACAACCTTTACCAATAGTTCCTAATTTCCCATGCTTCTCCCATCATCACAACCACCACCACCACCTCCTGGTACCCATTGGCCTGTGGCTTTGTCCTCTCTGTTGCTTAGAGACTCCTTCCTGCTCTTTCCTCATATACTTCAGCAGGGTAGAGCATGCTACTGGGACAACGGAAAGCCGGAGATCTGGGAAGACTTTGCCCTCTTCTATGCCCCACACACCTACCACCATCAAAAGACACCGGCCTCTGGACATCTGTCATAGAGTTGTGTTGCAGAATGGCTCCGGGATCGGGGCCATGGGACATTAGAGGCCTTGTGCGAGCAAAGTAAGGTTTAGAGCAGAAGGCCTGTAGGCCGTGATAACTGCAGGCCGTGAGAAATGCAAATTGTACTGATAGTAAGAATAGCCAAGGTCGTCCTTGAGCACTTGGGAAAGTACCAAGGAAGGGAGTTGTAGTTAAAGGAATGAGAAGAATCCCTGAAAACAAGAGCCACCTGTGGGAAAGACATGTATATGTAACTTTATATAGTTAACCAATAATGTTACGACTAGTAGGCATAATTAACTGTAATAGTATATAAGTACTTAGTTCCACGAATAAAGATGAAGCTTGTTTATAAATCATATTGATTTGTGCGTCTTGCTTCCCTCACCATTGGCACAGATGGATATCTATTATTGTGTCTATAATATACATAAATTACATTAAAATATTGCTGTGAACATTGCATAGTCCACTGGTCCACCTTTAGGAAGTGGCAGATCTGATTTCCTGTGCAATTTTTATACAGGTCCTCTGAGCCACATGCCGATATAACCTAATTCTACGGCTTCATCCAGAGTCTGTGACAGATGGCTGAACTAGAGAATGGCTATTTGGTTTACAATAGTTATTCAGTTTATGGTATTAAGAACATACCTTCACCCTGAGCTAGAGAATGGCTATTTGCTTTTACAATAGTTATTCAGTTTATGGTATTAAGAGCATACCTTCACCCTGAGCTAGAGAATGGCTATTTGCTTTTACAATAGTTATTCAGTTTATGGTATTAAGAACATACCTTCACCCTGCTGATCTAAGCACAGAATTACAAATTCTAACAGGCTTTCCCACACTATTCATCACTTTTTTGTGGGAGTCATCCAGCATAACATGAACATGCCTAAAACACTTGCAACATGCCTATTCATCTCTCAGTGCCATATGGCTTCATGGCTGGTTGCTGTCCTTTTGGCAGAAGCAGTGTCTGCCTTACCTGCATGCACCCAGGGTCTCCTTGGCACTGAGAGTGTTTCCTGTGTTTAGTTCCCTGAACAGTTTCAGTAGGGAATCAGACACTCCTGCCCTGAGGCAAAGGTAGAAACATGTGTCTGATGATAGGAAACAGGGGAAGCAGGACTGCCCTTTTCAGAAGCAGTTGTATTTGCTTACAAACATCCTATCAGACCAAATCCTGAGTTCCATTACAGTGCCCAGGTGCTTGGGATATATTTTGTGAAATCAATAATGTAGGATAAATTCAAACTATATTTTATAGAGATTTTAAACAGGGCTTTTTGAGCTCTACTAGAATGCAAATTGTTTAAATTGATTAAAACATCTCAACAAGTCCTACCTCCAAAACTTCAGTTTCACTTGCAAATGGTTAACAAGCTTAGTCTCTCTAGAGGTCAGCACAGTATCAGAAACAAGCAAAAAAAAAGAACCAACAAAATTTGTTTGACTGGAGCTTTACATTTCCTCTGGAACTTCTGAGAAAGAAATAAAGGAATTCATAATTTTCTAGAAGAGGCAGGATTCACAGTATTTTAAGCATGTAAAGTAATTGATGCTGTCCAAAAAAAGGGTAGAACTCAAGGAAACACATAAACTACACTCCATCTCTGTAGTGCAGGCTACAGCTAGCTGTAAGACTTAGGTCCTAATCAAGAGGTTGCTAACAAATCATAACAGATGTGGCCAGGACTGCAAAGTTTGAACCTAAGTGTCAAGCTGAGCCATGATACATGCACTCATCGTGTTACCTAAAGTATTATCCTCATGACAGCTTTAGACTGCCTTTTATGTTCATGTGACCAAGTCTAAGGGAGTGTTGGTAGAGCAAATGCAAACAGCTTGGTCTTCCATTAAGGCAATCACATACCCAGATGCAAAATCTAGGACTCTGAGACCTCATACAAATCTGACAGTCCTTGGGGAATTTGGGTTTGATGAAAAATGTACATAAATATTAATTAATAAATAAATATATGTGACAGATATAATCTTGCTCCAATATTTTCTATTTTATTTAAAAGGAAAGCAGCCTATTTTGTTCAGTCCCACAGTCTGGCACTTACAAAGATAAAAGGACCTTTCAGCATGAGCAAACCACAAAACATATTTGAAAATAAATTCTTAATGACAATTGGCATTAAACAACTTATTTTCAAATACATTTTACAGGCTATTCACGCTGAAGGGTGCTTTTATCTTCTGAACTAGATGCTGCTAGGCTGAGCAGAGATTAAGTTTTCTCTTAACTCTTTCAGTACCTCACAAAGAGCAGATTCCATCAGGATTTTCTCATAAAGTACTTATACCTGCATTAGATAAACATTGCATTACAGGAGCTCAATTTCTAGTCCCAAGATAAGAAACAGATAACCACAGCTCTCCTAGCCAATAATCTGACACCTACTCCAAACTCAAAGTATATTTCTTCTTTAATACAGTCCCTTAATGCTTTTTCTCAACAGAAATCCCAGTTGCTGTGCTAACAGTGTCTTTTTGGTAGGCCATAAATCACAGCAGCTTTACCAAGTAAGTAGCAGGCACGCTTTGCAGGACCAGAATTTCCCATCTCCCAGATGGGAGTCAGCGTCCTGTGTTACAAATAGCTCCTTTCTTGACAAGGGAAAGGCAAACTCTGCCTCCATTTCTGGCATCCATTCTACTTTGCATGCCTCGATCTTTACAGCAACTCAAGCACTTTTAAAGTCACAAAATAAAGCTGGACCACTGCTGAATGGTGTAGTCCATCCTCCACACCTCTGCCTTACCACAGTCACTGCTATCCTTTCCCATTGAGTATTCACGCAGCTGCACAATGAACCAGGGCCGGAAAAATATCCAGCAGAAATCACCCATTTTAGTTTGAGCCCTTTTTCAGCAAAATAGTTCCCCTGACTTGTCTGACTGCATAGCCAGACAAATGTTGCAGAGGCAAGCTTAGAGGGTGGGAATAAAAAGCCAGGCTTTGGGAATAAGAAGTAAGGCTTGAACATAAATTCAGTGCTGGAATTCATGTGAATTTATGTTGCATTTAAAAAGTAAACACAGACTAAAACAGAGGTATAATAGAAGCTTCAAATCAAACTCTAGGAGCCTAAAGTTGGAAGGCATATACATTACCCAATAGTATGAACCACCTAGGGGCTGCACGATGGTGCCAAGCTGACCATTATTTCCATCCCTGGCTTTGCGCTGTTATAGAGAGAAACTAGCATGACCAAACAATGGAGAACAAGAAGGGCCTAGAGACAGAAAGATCCCTCTTGATACCACTGGAATTTAGATCAGGCTGTAGAATGTAATCCTGCCTCTGTGAAAACTCCATCTCTATTTCTCTGTGGGCAGAACAAGGAGAAATGGAAATCATCTGAATACAAGACATAAGCAGTAAAAATTACAAGAGGAAGAAATTCTGAACATTCATTTTTGCCCAGCTTGCTCTATCTCAGGAAGGAGGCAGGTAAAGGCAAAGTCAGAAGAGTTATTTTGGATCACTGCATCCAGCCCCCAGTTATCCCCATCATATCACATAATCCCTTTCCATTTGACTGGTTAAACATCCTTTGTACCTATCCAGTTCACTAAGAAAAGCAGCACATACCATAAGTGCAAACTGAGCTGAATCCACAAATATCCAAGCCCACATTTAAGAGAATAATCAGAGTGCTAAGGAAAGCTCTTGCTTGATCCAACAGCTGCTGTGCTCAAGGGCTCTTGATATGGAAAACTTAACAAGAGTGGTAACAATGAAGTTATGAAGTCTGAGCAAAGGCACATTCATGGAGAATCAAAAAAGCTGGATGAAACCAATTTACTGGTGTGATATTAACCTGAAGAGAAACATTCAAGAAGGAGAGGAAAATGCCTTCTTCACTCATAATAGATTAAAAAAGGTGGAATATATGAGCTCTAGCACTCCTGACATCTGCTCTTACTGAAGCTGATAACATGTCTTCCACTAGCTGTAGAAATACTGAATCCTAAAGAAGAAAAACAATTCATAATAGAGCATGCTTCCCTGGTACAAGAAAGATGCTCATGAAATCTATGACCTTATTATGCTGCTCACAAACCATATTTAAAGGACTGTCCAATTTTCTCAGAACCTGCTAGAACTGGGATACTATAGTGAGCACTCTTGACAGAGCAGGTGAGCTCTGGTATCTGTTCTGCTCTGGCACTTGTTTTTCCGATAGGTCTTTACCTACACAAAGCACTCCATTCCAGAAAGGCTCCCATAGGCAATGGGAAGTCATGACATATGGAGTCAAATATGCTGCTTGCTAAACCAAAGTATTCAACAGTTGAGTAGGGTCACATTATTTCTGAGTAAGCATCTTCATCCTCTGGCAGAAAGCTGAGAGGCTGAAGTTTTACAGATAATAAAATGCTTCTATCCACTCCTTCCTGGCTAAGTTCAGGTGAGCTCCTTCCCTCCTGACCTCTTTCATATGATCCTCCATGGAAGGGAGACTAAATGTGTCTTATGAAACAGTGACAAACATGCATTTAGAAAAGAATGGCAGGAGAAAGAGCTGCAGAAAGGAAAGACTGAAAGGACATGATGATGTTGTGACTAAAAGAACATGGAACAAGAATACAAAGTGGAAAATACTGTCTTGATAAAAGCAAGCCTGCATCTCCTACTAAACACACTGGCAGATGAATGTATCAGCTAATCCCATTTGTCTGTCTTTTCTCAGCAGAGCCCCACTGCAAACTGCACATCTGCTTTGCTGCCTCACACACTCTTGCCTGGTCTCTCATGTCAATCCCTGTCACTGTCGGTAACAATGGATAAGGCTGGGGTGGCATGAGAATTGCCATTAAATTAACAACACTTGGGGGGAAGTCCAAAGTGCACTTCTGAGCTGTAACACTGAAATCCACAGCCCTGTTTAGTGCTGCCAAGTCCACTGTGCCAGAATTTGCATGGAGACTCTTCTGAGACAGCACTACTGTGTCTGGCCCAAAATTGCTACTGCCACATCAGCTCCATTTGGACTAACTACTGCCAATTTGTTCTTACATAGACAAAAAGTAACTACAACCCACCATTTCAGTTTATGTCTTTCAAGAGAGTTAGGGAGCTACAAGATAAGATCAACTGAGGTGACCAGCAGCCACGGACATACTCTGTTCTTGGCTATGTTTCCACTGTTTCTCTGTATCACCTCCAGCATTCTCTTGACCACTATTATCTTAATTCTTTAGTATAGAAGGAAGAGAAAGTTTTCTGCCACATCAGCAAGCTGAATCAGCATCCCAGGAAGCCGTTAAGCACCACTGGTACCAGAAGAGAAAGCACAGAGACACAGCAGAAGAGGACAGAGAATCAAAACTTCCTGGGTGGCATTTCTGCTTTTATCATTTTACCCAGGTTCAATCCATGGAAGTCATAATCCAATCTGATTTAAGTTGTGGCAAATGACACCTCTCAAAATTAAACAGGAGCTTCTGTAAAGGCTTTTATATCAGCTCATATGCAAGAATTCAAATTTACATCCAAATTTGCTTGGCAAGAATTAGAGTATCCTCAATAAAGAACAGAAAAAGTAAAGATTTACATGCTCTGTCTTTTACTTTTCTTCACTCTTCAGTTGGTACTGATGCCTTAAAAATTTCTGGTTTTTCACTCTTCATGTATCTGTAACTTGGTGTAGTTCTGTGCTTCTTACAAAGTGCTAAAAACCTCTGTTCCCAGCACCTTTAGCCAAAACAAATCCCTCTGAATAGGGATCCAAGAACACATTTGCTGCCCTAGGGCCCAAAAATATGTAAACAACCATGAGATGGGGGGAACGGGCCGCGGGTGGTTAACATCATTGCCTAAGGGTGTGACTGGAGAATTAAGGGCCAATATGCTAATGGGACAGAATTTATAAAAGGTGAAGGGCTTGTGACCCGGCGTCCATTTTGGGTGTAGTCCCTGAGGGGGACTTCGCCTGCCCGAATGTATCTTGAAGGCCTTGAATAAATTTGTGCGCTTTTTACGCTCCTGATTTATCTTGGCCTCTGTTTCAAGTAGCCTGCTTTTAGGCATTAGTACAACCAGCAGCAAGTCAAAGTGAAGTGCTTAAGCAATGTGGAAGCTTTCTAGAGAGGAATCAAGGGCTGCACAGCTTCAGAGAGCTCCCTGCTTACCATGTTCTTATGAACTGAAAGACTTAGTAGAAAAGACAAGATATAAACCATCTCCTGAGTCCTTACAGCTTTAGAAGAGCTGCCTCTTATCTACAGTATTTTCATTACATTCACTTAATAACATTATATTAGGTTACATTATGTAATGACTACCTGATTGTTAGAGAGCACAATTCTCTGTGGAAGTTTTATAAACCACTCCTAGGATATGACCATTTAAGCAAAACAGAATCAGATCATTCTCTTCAACACAAAGAAGTGGCTGCCTTACTTGAGCAGTTGGATATTCTCCTTACACAGCGAACCTGTGGGTTGATTTAGTCAGTCAAGCATCAAAGTCAGCTCTGAAATGTTTTTAGAAATGAAGACATATAAAACAGGTGACTTCTGACACCTTTTCCACAAAGCTCAACTCTCCACCTTGTTGTTTGTCACATAGAATGGATTAATTTCTCAACTATCATTCATTTTTCCATCACTAGCTTATGGAAAGCACTGTCATGAGATTTAATAAGGCAAAACATGTAACAGGATTCCAAAAGCATCTAATGTTACTGGAGAGAATGAGACAACCCAAATAACACCCACAATGAACAGAAATAAACATGGAATTTAGGCCTTCCTAAGCACATAATTAATGACAGCAGGAAAGAAGGGATCTCTGTGGGAAAATTGTCTAATAACAGCTTAAGAAAATTACAGCTTCTGCACCCTCCCTCCAATAAAAGTGATTTTCAGCTTTGTGCAGGGCTCAACTGAGGACAGCAGGATCTGTTTCAATTTCACCATTCCTGAATTATTCTACCAGCCAGTTATTCTACAAAGAGCGCCCACCCAAAACACCAATTCAATCTGACCTACCAAAGGCATGTTAACTTTCCATAACATGTTTCTCTCTCTCTCTACCTCCTTCACCTCCTCTTCATGGCTCCTCCTTAACCCCTGTATCTGGAAAATCTGTAAAAAATACTTCATTTTGAGACGTCCCTGAGAGGCAGCAGGTTATCATTCAGTCAGTCTTGTAGTCTTGTCTGTGCCTCAGTATCCCCAGCTGTGAAGTGATAAAAACTTATTACCTTTATACACTACATTGGACTTCTGCGGGGGAAAAAGCTGTCTGTATTCCAAGTAGTGCTGAAAGTCTGGCCTGAATCACAAAACATTATTTCAAACCACTGTATTTAGAGCTTTTGATATGTAGCTTAGTCTACCCTTATTTATATACAAAAGATCCTGACTTTATATTTTTTCTCAGATTCGCCAGAAAATGACAGAATTTGTCTTATTGGCAAACCAAACCAAACAATCAATTAGCTCCAAAAAGCCTTCTGAAACATTAAACACTAAGTAAAGTACAAAAAATTCTTCTTTTTCTCCTGTGGAATTTGACTAGAATCTTTGGTTTTCCTTTTCGCTCAAGCTAGTCTCCGTGAAAAATAAGTGAATTGTTTGCAAAACAAAAATTAAGTACCTAAAGGGACAATACTTTTCCCAAAACATGAATAGTTTTATCTGCCACAAGATGCCCTAGGCATCAGCTCACAAGAAAAGAATGTACTAGTCTTTGCATCCTTCACCTTTCCAGAAAGTCTGGTCCTTGCTGCTAAAAAAAAAAGCTTGTTTTTAAAACAGTAGTTTCTGTCTAGTGTTGTGCAATCTAATCTCACAGCTCCTTAGAGCACTGAGTCTACTTCTCTAAATTAAACAATTTTCCAAATTACCCATTTTGGTAAGATGAAAACTAAAAATTATTCTGCCTAAAAAGTATTCTTCAATACCTCAAAAAAAAAAAAAAGAAACAAACCAAAAACCCAACCAATCAAAAAAACCCAAACCAATCCTAAAACACAGTATTTTAAAAATTTGCTTATTATTCAAACAGCAATGAAAATAACCACCTACATTTGTTTTTAAGTGTTCTGCATCTGTTTCAGAGACTCAAATTATAATCAACACCCTTCCCTCCCCTATACTAGTCCAACAAAGGATACTGTTTAACATAACCGGTCTAACCAAGGATCCACCTAACCTAGCACCCTAGGTTTGCAAAGCTGGCTATGAGTTGATGCCCAGAGGAAAGTAAGAATTTAGAGAAAGTCTTTATATACTATGCATATAAACACATGTAATATGTCAGCTCCAAATTAATATACTCTCACTTTCCAAGTATTTATGAAGGTTACCAAAAGCCAGGCTTGACATAAGGATAAGAAGATAAGGTTGTGAGGATAAGAGACCACAGGCATAAGTTGAAACAAGGAATGTTCAGATGGAACATAAGGAAGCACTTTTTCACCGTATGGACTATCAAGCATCAGAGCAAGTTGCCCACAGAGGTTATGCAGACTGTCCTTGGAGGCTTTAAAAACCAGATTGAATGAGGATCTGAGTAAAATGGTATGCACCAGGTGACCCTGCTTTCAGTGGGATATCAGACTAGAGATCCCCAGCAATCCCTAACAAGCTGAATTAGCCTATGATCCTATTTTTCATCTGAGGAACTTTTGGTCTGGATGTTGCTTCCACATCCCAAGTTATTTACCAACAGTTTTATATACAGTGTTCTCCTGAGCCTGTGTAAACTTCTGACAACTATTTCCTCCAGCATGTGACAAACAAATGTGCTTTGCTTTGATGTTTCTTCACCGAGATTCATTTCATTACTCTGGCTTGCTTTCAAGTGAAAGAAATATAAAAAACAGCAGCAGAGGAAGAAAGGAAATAAGATTTTAAAAATTAGTTTATTATTGTTCATCCACAATATTCTCAGAACATGAAAACACTTTTATTAAATACCTTGCATTGTATTTCTGAATTTGGAGGTGAGGGGGATGGGTGGCTACATTCCACATTCAGTTACCATCACTCGCTATCAAAACTTCTTAGTACTCTGCTTGCCTTCACAGCACACCTTTGCAATTCTTGCATTCAATTGTTAAAATGCAAGACAAGATCCCACATCCAGTCATTGCACAGGCACAGAAGCATATGAAGGAAGAATTGCTTGTCCCACACCTACTGGAGTCCCAGGAGCCAGTCTCCAGATCAGCCAAGGCCCCTGAACCACATGGGTGCTGAAAATGAGTCAAGCTGTCCCTCAATGGAGATGGTTTGACAGTCACATCACAATCTGACATACTCCAGGTATCAGCCTATTTCAGTCACTATCAGGTTTCTAGCAGATACCCTTTAAAAACTCTAATTCAGTTAAGGTGGAGTTCACTCCTATTGTCCTGACTAAAGACAAGCAGACACTTGCACAGCTTTCCATCTTCTGCATAAGCGAGGCAGACATAGTGTATGAATAGTTTGTACAAGCTGCCCATTTCTAACCAGAATGTTACACATGCTGTAACCTTCTTGCATTTTAACAGTGACACCAAATATCTTCCACCACCTCACAGGGGAAGGTGATGATCCATCTCCACAGTGTTTGCTTCTTCCTATGAGTCCAATATCAGTCTGGACAATTTAGACTCAAAAGTCTCAATGTTTTAGTGCTCAATGCCTTAGGAGCAACAAGGCTATGAGGAACCATTAGATAATCATACCTAAGGTTTTGTTTTTAATCCACCAGGTTTTTCAATATCACTCAGTTCCCTCATAGTAAATCCAGTGATTAGTACCTAAATCATTAATTTTGCTTTGGTATCAAGCCACAGTCTCTGGCTATGCCTCCATCCATGCCATTAATGACTGCTTTAGGACCTAGCTTTTTGGGGTTTCTACCCCTTATGAAATGACGAAACATAAGTGACTCCTGTATCCTTCTTTTTGATAAACAGATTTAACATCTGAAAAGATTTGTCCCTTCATAGGGAGGATTATTTTCAACATTTATGGTTTATTTCTTTACCCTCTCTAGCTTGGTTATATTTTGTAATGGATGTTAATATTTGCCCTGAGGGCCACATTCGGGAATCTGGGGACACAAACAGTTGGAGCAAGACATTTCCAGGTGCAGCCTTCATTGCTTAAGTATGGCTTTTATTCCTTTATGCTGTACATATAAGTTTCCTTGTTGGCTGGGGCCCATTGAAAAAATGCTAGCTAAAAGCAATAAACCGGCAACACACCTCTGTCCTCACCATTATTTATTCCACAGGATTCTCATCTCATCTGATGATTCTTTCAGTAATGTTAACTGTACTTACTTTCATATCACTGAAGATATTGACTCATGACAGGCTCTTTATTAATTATTAAAAAAACCCCAAAACCCCAAACAGCAAGAAATCCCACTCAAAATATATTCCTTTATTACTACTTTTTGAGATTTCCCCTTAACAATATGACTGGGAGCAGAGAAAAAACAGTGAAACTAACTTTGTCTCCAGACAAACAACTAACCTGAAACCCTGCCTTAAAATGCTTAAATTCATTGCTTCAAATTTTTAGAAACTATAACAATGATACAAACAGAAGAACCTGAGAAGAGCAAGATGAACAACTGTGCTCAGTAAGCCTCATTAAAAGGGAAAATAAATATTTCAAAACCAAATTAGAGATCCACTGAGGGAGTAACATGACAATTCCTCTTTCCTTGTACAGTAGTAGCTCATTAGGAGTAACAAATTCTGCAGCATATTTATTTATGCTTCCTTCACAACTAACAGGCCCAATACCTCACAAAAACTGTGTGTAGGAAAAACACTTTCAAGAATGAAAAACAAGAGTTCTTAGTCTACACTGAGAAATCTTGCTCATTGCAGATAGTTATCTACAGATTTCTGACCTGTGTATCACATTGTTACCTCTTACAGGTGAGTCGGCAAAAAATTCTTCCATACTGACAAAAATTCTTCCACATTTGAAAAAGGATGATGTTATACATCAACATTCCATTGAAACCAGTAACACAGGAGAAATCTACTGCAGCAGCAATGTACCAGTAGGTGTTCATGGGCATCCATATTTCTTTTTCTCTTCAAGAAAAAACAAAATCTTTCTTTTGCAGCATAAAAAGCTTGATTAGAAGAATAATGCCTCAGGCAAACCCTAGAGGTAGAAGCAACTTGAAAGAAACACTGTGCTGAAAAACTAAGTTGATGCAATATTAAACAAGTTAAATCAGGGAAACAGGGCAGGCGGAAATCTCACAGAGTCAGATTCTAAATTCCTTTATGTTGATTTGATAATAACCTAACTCTGCTAATTACTGCAGAATTACTAGTTGCACCAATTACACCACTCACTCATATGAGTGTAATATACACAACCAGGCCCACAGTTCTCTATCTGCAACACAGAGTAGCACACACAACCCTGAGTTCCACTACTCCCTGAGCTCCACTACTCTGAAACAGCTAACCTAGTTACAATTGCCATAACCTCTGGGTGTCTGGTCATTACCCCCTTCCCTGGATGGGGAAATTCATAGGGTGCTGAACTGCATGAATGCAATCAGAGCAACTTCTCTGCAGCAGAAATGACCCTTGGAACAACGATCGTGCTTTGCTGATTAAACCACACACAGGAGACAGGTCCTCCTTAGACATTTGTCTGGTTCTGTCCAAACCTTCCAAGTGCATCACTAAGGGACTGAGATGTCACAGGCTGAACAATACACACACAAACACACAAGTTTTCAACAATGAAAAAGGAAGGCTTCCCAATTAAATGCCTGACCAAAACATCACAGTTCTTTCACAGTTATTATTTAATTACAACACAAAAGGCAGGTGCACATTTTTTAGTCACACCTCACCTTTCACCTGTTACCCATAAGGAATATTCAATCTGTCAAGTGTCATATCAAAGGATTTTTGAAGATCCTCATTCAAAACCAACAGGATCAATTGTCTGGAGAAACAAGCATTGCCAGAGGCACACAGTGACATCACCCTCAGTGCTACTGCAGTTTGGGCCACCACTGTCTCACCTCTTTACCCCAAAGTCCTTTACTGCTTGCAGCAAAGATTATCTCACCCTGAAGCAAAGGGCAGGAATTGCTTCATTACAGTCCCTGACAGACGCTACATTCGTTCTGAGAATGCCATTTGATGTTGGTTTTGTAACCTGTTATTTTCAGGCAGATGTCAAAGCGCACAGATGTAGGAGCTTGCCTTTAAATACCTAGGGCTTTCTGTCCACCACACACTTCAAGTTTTGCTCCAAAGGCTTGTTCGTAACGTGGCACTTAGGTGACCATGCTGAAAAAAATGACAATCCTTTCAGCACTGCTGATTCTGATCCTTGTTGGTCAACCAAAGGCACAAGGTGAGTCAACAACATATTGGCAAATCCACCTTTGTCAATTGAAGTAAGATTCACATACATATTGTACTTACTCCTAGAGTTACTTTTCTCCCCCTCCCTAAACTCCTACTTGGGCTCTCTGATCCATAAAAAGAACTATGTACATTTTTGGATATCCCTAGAAATTATTTTTCAAATCATGCTCCTCATCCTGTAAATTCCTTCCATTTTATTGGTAGGTACCCCTGTTACCCCACTGCTTGAGGCATCAAGTAAGCAAAGCAGAGATCCCAGTGCGCAAACAAGCACAGAGCTGCCTCCGGACTACAGCGGAGACTCACCCAAGGAGAATGGCACAGAGCAGGCTGGGAACAATGGATTGCAAGAAGGTGAACAGACCGCTTGGGAGCTGAGTGGAGAGTCAAGTACTGACTCTACCCCTAAGCCAAGTGTGAAGCCAAGCCAAGAACCAACCCAGGAGTTATCCACTGAAATATCTGGTAAGACCCATTTTGTCTTTGATTGTCCACGTTATTGACATCTCAGTTTTGCTACTCCAGTGCTCCTACCTTTCCTGCACTAATGCAGCAGGATGTAAAAAAATTCTGCTTCTTTTTGTAGTCTATTTTTGGCAGGATATATAGCATGCCAGATATCTAGCCTCTCCTGATTCCAAAAATATAAATAAATTGCTACTACTGAGAGAAATATGACACTCCTTAAGACAAATTGTGTTATTATGGATGAGTGCATGTTACACCCATATGTGAAGCAAAGAAGTCAGACCTCCCATGACCTGGAAGAGGTTTCTCTTGTGGATATAGTTAATGCTGGCTTATAATGCACATTTCTAATGTGGGAAAAAAAACCACAAACCCAACCACACCAAAAATGAAAACATATTTATATGGTCAAGTTTCATTGTTATGAAGGCCTGTGGTATGTCTGAGTGACACTCATCTTTATCCAATAAAGATGGGCCAAATTAATCCCTACAGAAGAAAAACCTGAGGATTTTGGTACCTATCCAGTATCTCCATATTTCTCATTACCACATTGAGCTGCTTTATCATCTACTCAGTCTGATTAATAAATAAAGAAGCACAGCTTCATTATCAGATATTGTTAATTCTTTGGGGGATTTTGTGGGTGTTTTCTTATTTTGTTGGTTTGAGGTTTGTTTTGGGGTTTTTTATTATATTGTTTCATATTACATATTTTATTATATGTGAAGATCACTCACCTTCTGTAAGACATTATAAGTGAGGACCCTTTAAATTTACACAGTGGAATAATGAAGGTGTGAGGAGGGGTTTGTGTTTGCTTATTCTTTACAATAGTTTATGTAGGAACAATCTTAATTTCCATGGTGTTGATATGGAACAATTTGCAAAGCCCCAAAGTCGCAATTCTGAGCAGTGCAGTAGTTTGATATTCACTCTCTTTGTTTTTGCTCTAGAATAAATTTCAACATTAAAACTTGATGAAGAAGCAACACCCACTTATCTACAGAGGTGATTTCACCACCAAGAACACATGTGAGGTGCCTGTTGCAAGCTAGATGGCAGAGCCATTCCCAGAATTACATCTTGGAGGAAAACTGTAACCACAGCCTTCAGTTCCAGAACCCCATATAATTCTTGCTTACTTTACCAGTTTAATAAGATAATCGTTGGCCTGTGCTGTTTTGCTTGCATAATAACCTGAAATAAAGAATGTCATTGCAAGTACATGCTTCACTACTATTGTAAATCCTTTCCTTGGTCCACTTCAACAAAAAATATTTAAAAGATTTTAGGATTTTTTTTCTATGTCTCCTCTAAAATATATTTCACACAACTGATGCTTGTGTTTTTCTTATTTTATTTCTGTTATGACCAAACCTACTTTCAGTTTGCAGGAACTAGAAGCAAGGTTGTGAAAACATTTTCAGACAGGCTCCAGATGACTTTGGTAGAATGCTTTATATCTGCTGAAGATATCCTCAGATAACAGGGGCAGTCTGAAACACAAACCACTATTTAGCCCATTTACTTTTAAACAACTGTGACTACAAACATGCAAAAACTATCTCTGAGTGTTTTCATGGCTTGCAGATAAAATGGCAAATAAATAATTGATCTAAAAGTTTTGTCAGTCAGAACAACAGCAAGTAACAAACATACACAGACACATTAATGTATTAAAAACTTAACTTACCAATTCTCATATAATATCCAAGTACTTTCTACTGCCTGGCATCAACTGCAGCATTCCTTGTTTGGTATTCTTACTGAGAGCAGGCTGAGTGCTGCACAGAACAGAGATGTTGGCTCTCCTCAGAGACCATACAGAACTAATCTAAAATAAATTAAATGTGTCAGAAGAAAAAGGTTCTCTAAAATAATTTAGGAATCCATCTTTTTCAAAGAGTTTATTGCTGAAAACTTCCATTAATAAAAAACCCAAACAAAATCCGTAGCAGCAAGTGAGACATCTCCGTATCCTCTAGTGCCTGGTGTAGGGTAGACAAAGCAGTTGTGTGATGTTGGAAGAATGGAAAAGCAGTCTTGGATTTACATTTCTTCAACTTAATTTCAAACATAATTTTGCATCTTCTAATTACTCATTTTCAAAGTCATGAAAAAGATAAGTTCAATACCTAATCCCCTGTTTGTGAAATTAAGTAGAAGATATCTAAATGCACCACACCAGAACACTGGTTTATATGTATATATTCAAAAGCAATATAAAACCCACCAAATATTACAATCAAAACACATTTTGTTTCCAAGGCAGCATTCTTTCATATTATAACACAATTTTTAGAGTCTGTCAACACTACGAATTTTTTGACTTATAAGGCAGAAACACACTGGGGAAAAAAAAAATAACATCCACATTCTGAGTTTTTCATTGCAAGATACAACAGAGAGACAGAAAATAACAATAAAAACTCTCCAGTTGCACTATGGAATGCAGAAAGAGTTTCATATTCCTAAAATATTGCCTATGATTGGCAGCAATTAGTGAAATAAAGGAAAAAAATTGATCCAATAACAAATACCATGTTGGTCAAAAAGGACTAGTAATGAAGAAAATCACCACACGATGGCTCCAGATACAGAGGCTTTTAAACAGCGTTGCATTTACTGGTCACACAAAAGTGTCACCGCAAAACAGGTCAGCCAGCTCTGTAGCAGCAGCAGTGAAGGAATACCCCAAACAGAGCTCACCCACTTCTGATCCTGGGAATACAGAACTCACTTGCTTTTTACTGCTTTCTCTGGGTCACCTACCATGTTAAAATGCAGGTCACTGTCCTCTCATCTGTGGCTTGGAGATACTTCCTTAGAGGGTGCCCAAGAGGATATTTAAGATTGGTGAATGGAATACAAGGAAAATGATGGAAACATATGTCTTAAGAGTCACAGCAAGAAGTGGAATGAAGCAGGTATCTTCCATTTACTCATTCAAAGCCCTCATCAGAGTAAAAAGGCTGTGAGCAAATTAACTTAAATACAAAGGATTAAAAGGCTATAATGAATTATCATGCGTAAGTGCACTGTTACCGTGCACCTAGCTTTGACTATATACTGTAATATTGTAAAAGAGATTAATCACTGATAAAGCACTGGGAAGGGGGGGCATTCCCAGGAGCATCTGAGGGAGATTTAAACAGCTCCAGGGAGCACGAGGGGCTGTTTGCGTGGGCAGGGTACAAAGGTAGGGCACAAAACTTAGGGAGTGAGACCCATCAAACTAGAAGAGGACTAACTATGGCTTCAACTCAGTCAAAAGCCACTGTGAAAAGGAACTTCATGACCCAGAAGGACCTCAGACAGCCAGAGTTAACTGGAGCAGCCCAACCTGCTCCCCAAATAAAGAAATTAACAACTAGTTCAACCAAGAAAAGGTGGCAGGTGATAGCAGTGGGTGATTCCACTTTATGAGGTACAGAGGCACTCATCTGTCAGCTCTTGAGGGAGCTGTGCAGCCTTCCAGGAGCCTGGATCTGGGACTTTACTGAGAAGCTCCCAAGCCCACCCAAAACTCAAACTACTACCCACTATTAGTGTTCCATGTAGGAGCAAGTGATACAGCTGGCACCAGTCTGGGAAGCATTAAGAGGGACTACAGAGCCTTGAAAGAGATAGTAAAGGGCCCAGAGCTTAAGCAGTTTTTCATAAATGTTCCAGGTCAAAGGAGAGTGACTTGAAATATCCAGACGAATCTGGCACATCAACAAATGGCTAGAGCAATGGTGCCCTATTCAGGGTTTTGGTTATTCAGAGCATGGGACTTGCTTTGCCAAGCCTGGTTTACTGGGGGATGATGGGAACTATTTGACAAAGAAGGAAAGAAGTATCTTTGGTGCCATACTGGACCTGGTGCTCACCAGGAGTAAGGAGATGGTGGGGAAGCACTTGGTAGTGCTCCAAGGCAGCCTTGGCTGCTGTGACCAGGAGGTGGTGGAGTTTGTGATCCTGAGGACAGCAAGGAGAGCACCCAGCAAGCTCACTGCCCTGGCCTTCAGGAGAGCAGACTTTGGCCTCTTCAAGGACCTATTTGGTAGAATCCCATGGTATAGAGCCCAGGAAGGCAGAGGGGTTCAAGAATGCTAGCTGGATTTCAAGGATCACCTCCTCCAAGCTCAGGAGCAAGGTATCTCAAACAAGGAGGAGATTGAGCAAAAATGCCAGGAGGGCTCTATGGATGGATAAGGAGCTGCTGTGCAAATTCAAAGTGAATAAAGAAGATTTCAGAAAGTGGAAACAAGGACAGGGGGCCTGAAATGAACAGAGAAATTGTATGGGAAGCTGGGGATGAGGTTAGAGAAGTCAAGGCCCAGTTAGAATTGTTCTGGCCANATCCCATGGTATAGAGCCCAGGAAGGCAGAGGGGTTCAAGAATGCTAGCTGGATTTCAAGGATCACCTCCTCCAAGCTCAGGAGCAAGGTATCTCAAACAAGGAGGAGATTGAGCAAAAATGCCAGGAGGGCTCTATGGATGGATAAGGAGCTGCTGTGCAAATTCAAAGTGAATAAAGAAGATTTCAGAAAGTGGAAACAAGGACAGGGGGCCTGAAATGAACAGAGAAATTGTATGGGAAGCTGGGGATGAGGTTAGAGAAGTCAAGGCCCAGTTAGAATTGTTCTGGCCAGGGATATTAAGGATAACACGAAAGGCTTCTATAGAAATGTTGCAAGCAAGTGAAAGATCAGGGGTAATGTGGGCCCTCTCTAGAAGGAAAAGGGAGACCTGACACAAAGAGAAGGCTGGGGTTCTCAACAACTTCTGTGCCTCTGTCTTCAATGACAAGTGCTCCAGCCACACCATCCAAGTAGAGAAAGGCATATGCAGGGACTGGGAGAATGAAGACCCTGAGCCCCCTGCAGGAGAGGATCAGGTTTGAGACCATCTAAGGAACCTGAATGTGCAGAAGTCCATGGGACCCAATGAGGCTCCATCCCCAGGTCCTGAGGGAGGTGGCAGAGAAAGTTGCTAAGCCACTATCCATCATTTCTGAAAAATCATGGCAGTCAGGTGAAGTCCCTGATGACTCGAAAAAGGGAAATGTAACTCTCATTTTTAAAAAGGGGAAAATGGAAGACCTGGGAAACTACAGATCAGTCAGTCTCACCTCTGTGCCAGGCAAGGTCATGCAGCAAATTCTCCTGGAAACTCTGCTAAGGCACCTGGCTAACAAAAAGGCGATTGGTAACAGCCAAAATGGCTTTGCAAGGGGGATATGGGGATATCACACCTGAAAAACTTGGTGACCTTCTATGATGGGGCTACAGAGTTGGTGGACAGGTGAACATTGTCTACCTGGACTTAATGCAAAGTGTTTCACACTCCTGCACAATATCCTTGTCTCCGAATTGGAGAGACAGGGATTTGATGGGTGGACTACTCAGTAGATAAAGAACTGTCTGGATGGCCATGCACAAATATGGTCAATGGCTCCACATAGAGACCAGTGATGAGTGATGTCCCTCAGAGATCAGTACTGGGGCTGATGTCAACATCTTTGTTGGCAAAAGGGACAGGGGAACCAAGTGCACCCTCAGCAGATGCACTGGCAACACCAAGTTCTGTGGTGCAGTCAACGCCATGGAGGGAAGGGATAATGCCACCCAGGGACTGATGCAAACAAGCAAAGCACAAGGTCCTGCACCTGGGTCGGAGCAATCCCAGACACACCAATGAGCTGGGGGAAGAAGTGATTGAGAACAGTCCTGAGGAGAAAGACATGGAGGTGACAGGTGACAAAAAACTTGACATGAGCCAGCAGTGTGTGCTCACAGCCCAGAAAGCCAATCAAATCCTGGGCTGCATCACAAGGGTTGTGGCCACCAGGTCAAGGGAAGTCATTCTCCCCCTCAACTCTGCTCCTGTGAGATCCCACCTGGAGTACTGTGCACAGTTCTGGTGTCCCCAACGTAAGAAGTTGGAACTGTTGGGGCAAGTCCAGAGGAGGGACACAAAGTTGGTAAGAGATCTGGAGTACCTCCCCTACAAACACAGACTGAGAAAGCTGAGGCTGTTCAGCCTGGAGAAGAGAAGGTTGCATGGAGACCTCATAGCATCCTTACAGTATCTGAAAGGGTTGTACAGGGAAGCTGGAGAGGGAATCTCTATCAGGAACTATAGTGATAGGACAAGGAGTAACGGGTACAAATTGAAAGAGGGGAAATTTACGTTAAATACTAGGAAGAAATTTTTTACTGCAAGTGTGGTTAGACACTGGAACAGGTTGCCCAGGGAGGTTGTGGATGGCCCAACCCTGGTAGTGTTCAAAGTAAGGTTGGACAATGTCTTGAGCAACCTGCTCTAGTGGGAGGTGTCCTGGCCCATGGCAGGAGGGGTTGGTTCCAGATGATCTTTAAGGTCCATTCCAACCACTTAACATTTTGTGATTCTATGAAATAGTGAGCTTTCTTTTGGAAACTCAACTTTCACAGCTCTGAGCTGCAAACAAAAAACCTTCTCTCCCAGGTTACTTATTCATAAATTATTAACTAGGAGGTTTCCTGTACCCTTTTTCAGGACATATGATGCAAAACAGAAAGTTCTGAAACACACAGTTCTTTTTCTCTTAGACAGATGGCCTCCCCAACCTTTATTCCCACACCTACTGCAGAGGAAAGATATCACACAGGTGTCCAGAGTAAGAGCTCTCATGGCAGAAATGAAAGGCACTTTCCCTCCAGCTGTTTATAGCATTTCACAGACATCTGTGGTTATGCTCTGGTAAATCCATCATACCATGATGCAGCACTACCTTCCTAAGATCCTGCATGATGAAGCTTGTGCTGATAACTACTAAGGCAGGCTTGCATTTCTGCAGCACAGCCAATGTATTATTGATATTGCTTCATTGTGTTGGTCCTTCTTTCCTGTTGAAGAACTTTCAAGAAAATTAATGGATACAGTGGAGGATGAATCCTGCCATGAGGTTTCATTACACTGTGTTAGACTGTAGGAACAAGCTAGATGTTTTGTTAATAGTCACCAAATAGAAACTGAGAAACTGGCAGGTACTACACTAGATGCTGAAAGCAGTAAAATCAAAATCCAGTTCCACCCATCTTAATTAAACTTCATTAACTACTTCAAGGATCCACAAAAAATGGGGAGCATAGAAAGCAGACTGCCCTCCACATTTGCTAGAATTTTCAGGTAAAGCTATGCAGCATGTGCATAGCAACTGGTGACAACTCCCAACATTCTACTCTACAGGCATAATAAGAGCAGAGCGAGAATCCCACCAACAAGAAGTACCCTTCTGCCCCTTGGAGTTCAGCTTACTCAGCTGGAAAAGGCATGAAGTGCAGTCTTGCTGGCATTCCAGTATCTTTGCATCACTGCTGGGTACCAGAAAAAAATGGGTTGAGCCTATGGCTAAGTGCAGCACTGCAGATACAGTGTACTGTAGGAAGAAATTCAGAGTGGAGTGGAAAGAGGCAAGAGAATGTTCTTTACCTGAACCATAAGCTGCATAATAATGCAATTGTGTTGAATAACAGCCCATAAAATATTCAGTGGGTGCATCTTTCACCAACCTGATAAAAATGTATAGCTCAGGACCCAGAACTTCACTCTGACATCTCTAAACTTTCCACAAGGAAATGGATGAAAATTAATACCAAACAGCAAGTGCTGCCATTACAGCATTCAGGATAAAAAAATGAGAAAGGCTCCTACAACAGCAAATCTTTCCTGGGCAAAGGAAAAAAAGAAAAAAGAAAAAAAAATATATAACAGAAGAAATTGATGTTTATTGTACCCTTTGAATAAAAAGAACAATTACACCACCAGCAAAAAGGCCTCTCTCTACTACAGAGCAAACTAGGATTTAAGAACATACCCTGCAAATCTCCTCTGCCACCATGCCAGCACTGAAGGACCTCACTGAGGCTTCATTTCAGGTAATCCACATGAAACAAAGACAGATTCAAGTTCATCATGAGTCCTCAGCAAAGAGCACACTAATACCAAAAACTACCTAGGCGCTGGCTCAGTTTAGGATTCTGTTATCTGAAGCCTTGAGTTGGGCTTTACACCCAGCAAGATTTCACATTTAGGCAAAGGCTAAGAGAAAAGTGAAGTGGATCTGCCTCCTTGGGTTTGCTAGCACTGGCTGTCCAGTTTAGCTCAACAACCATAATATAGTAATGCAAATAAACTCTGATTTCAACTGATTTTTCCAGGAATTTTAAAGCTGTTGCCCAGTTCAGTCTAACCATGTGTTGGAGGTTGAGGGGTGTGGAATTTTTTCCCATTTCCTGTCGCTAGGTTACTAATGGCTGGATACTTAAGGACTATTAACTCCTTCTGTAAGAGACAAAGAGCTAGCTGGGCGTGGGGAGGGGAGAGCAGATGTGGTCATCAGATACGGGACTCAAGCACAGACTATGGGAGAGGGAGCAGGGAGGGAACTACGGGCTCCTCAGCTACAGCGGCAGAAAGGTTTTTTGGATCTGTGCTGTTTTCTTCTCGTTGGTGAGTGAGCTTTCATCTGGGAAGGGGACGTTCCTGGAGGGCACATCCTCCTGGCTGTGCCGGCAGTTTTCTGCACAAGGGGGCTGGCAGCCACCGCCCAGCGCTCTCCCTGTCGGAGCACTGCCACGACTGGGGAGTCCCTGCCACCTTCTGCTGGCAAGCCCAGGTGGGTTCATCTCTGCCACCCCTGCTCGGAGTCCCTGCTCTGAGCTCCTGCAGCACGTCTACTGCACACCCGCAATTGCCCTGCCCACCCCACTGCGGCGCCCGCCTGCCTCTTGGTTCCTTGCCATTACCCGCATCCCACAGAGCTGACCGTGCCACAGCGCCCCCTGCAGCTGCGCGGGAGTCATCACACCCACCCTGCCTGGCCGGGAGCCCGACAGCGCCCCTGCCGGCTGTGACCGGAACTGCATCAAGCGGGAAAAGCACTTGGCAACCCAGAGACTTCTGTCACAGCATCTTCTGGTTTTTGATTGTTATTGATATCGTTGTTGATTGTTTGCCTTGCTATAGATACTAGTAAAAAACTGTTATTCTTTTTCCCTGTATCTTTGCCTGAAAGCCCTTGATTACAAAGTGATAGTAATTCGGAGAGAAGGGGTTGCAAATTTGTGGGTTCTAAGGGAGGTTTCCACCTTCCTTAGCAGACACCTCTCTTCAAACCAAGACACCATGGTATACATACAGAAGTTCCTTTCAGTAAGACAAGGAAGGCTTAAGTTGGTTTCTATTAATGGCTACTAGTCACATCTTCACAAAACATCATACTCCCAAAAAAGAACAGGTGTCTGCATAAGGTCCCTCTGAATCAACCAAAAATTAAATTGAACAGAATAGGGCAAAGAAAGATTTTAGTTCCAAGAAGTCAAGCCCAAAGTTCATCTAAAATGATGAATTTTACTTCTCTGAAGAGGACAGAAATGAAAAGGGCATGACAGTAACTGTGCTTTAACTGAACTTTTTAATAGGGATGGATATAATTAATATCTTGTAAGCCAGTTAACAATTTTCATTGAAATCTTACTACTTTAGTGAATAAATTAATGGTCAGCTGAACAAAAAAAACCCCAAAAAACAAGGAAGGAGTAAAGATATTACAAATCCCTTGAGGAGCTCTTCCACACCAGTTACTGTCATCACTGATACACACCCAAAACTGTATTGCTATGATTCTTGTTTCTCCAAATGCAGTACCTGTGGTATTTACATTACTAACTTATTTAATGACTTATAGTCCATTATCAGATGGGCACCTTTTTGGTAAAGGTGTGGCAAAAGATTCTTTGCTTTCTGTCAATGCTCGTGGCTGATGAACAAAAACACTGAACCTGACACCTTGGTTTGCTGCTGCCCTCACAAACCCACTATTTGCAGTCATGGTGATGGCTTTTAAAGTGTCTCCTGTCCCAAAAATGGTTAGAGAGCGGCTGTTGATTTTTGAGCTAGCCACTAGTCCTAAGGCACGGTCAGATGGCTGATCTGGCACCACGTTAATTCTTTTAACAAGCAATGCAGCTCGCTCTTTCTCCCCAGGTCCTCCCAGAGTTTCCAAGATGGACTGAAAATCTCTGACAGCAGATTCACAGGCAAAGAGCTCTTTTCCCTCCATGAATTCTTTCAGCTGAGGCAGGACTCTCTCCCTCCTTTCTTGGGCTGCTTGCTCTTTCAGCACTTTTTCTTTGAAGACAAAGTAGCAGCCACCATAGCTCAGCGCAGAGACATAGGTTATCAAGGTAGTGATATCCAAGTTAACTCTGTTGCAGATGTTTACTTTGATCTGGGTAGGGAAAGAAATGCTGGCCACTAAATTCTCCCGGTCTACTCTGGTCACCTGCAGGAGTTCAGGGCCTTCTTCATCTGATTCACTGGTGTTAAAATGCTCGTTTTCTGCTGATGGTTCTACCAGTGAGTTCACAGCAACAATGTCTCCTCTCACAGATATTCCCATCTCCTCGAGCCTCTCTGCCATAGGACTGGACACACTGTTGTAGAACGCAAAGATGATGTGGGGATTGCTGTACTCCACTGGCTGCTGGCGGCTTGCCTGCAGGAAGTCCTCTGCCTGTTCAATGACACTTTTGTCACCATACTGGCCTCTTCCCAGCCAGATGTTATGCAGTGCCTCAGCTTTACGACCGATGGCCTTCACCCACATGTGACCTCCATTTGCAACAACATCTACCACCAGTGTCTGTTTGTCTCCAAACCTGTCCTCATAAGCAAAAACATGGAGGACACTGACAACATCCTCCAGGTTCTCTGCTGACTGAATAATGGCTTGGAGATGGGTAAGGTTTGTACTCTGCAGATGGGATTCTTTAATGGCCACCTTCCCTGCCTCCACTTTGTGTAAGAAATTTAGCTCAGCCTTCAGTTTACTACATAGCTTTGCCCCACCTTCTATTCTCTTTTTCTGGGACTTGGAAAGGGCTTCCGCTCTCTTGATCAAGTCTTTGGCAACAACAATTCTTTCACAAAGCAGTGACTGCATAGACATGTTGGAAACATTATTCCTGTCAAGTGAGAACAAAGTAAAACATTGTTATTGCATGGCCAAGAATAAAGACAGTCAAAAGAGTTCCTTCTAACAGTATACACTCAAGCCTTGCAGTAGACTTAGTGCAATAGCTATTGTAAAGGACAAGCAATTGGAACCTCAACACAAAGTCCCAGTGATGAGTTCAATTCCTTTCCCTCACCTTTAGAGATCCAACCTGCAGCCTCAGAAGACCCCAGTTCTCAGCTAAGAACAGCAGCACTCAAGTCTCCACACAGACCTTGCAAGTTTGTGGTTTCCCCCTACCAGCTACGTAAGAGCCCTTCAGTCTGCCACTCACTTAGATGGACGTTAACCCTCACAGCTCATTTGCAAAAGCTGCCATCCAGAGCAAATTTAGAAATACAGTTAATGCCATAAGCAAATCTTGCCTCTCCCACTAATCACACTTATCATTAAAATTAAAAGCTACCCACCATGCTTAGAGACACCCAGCTTTCAACTTGCACTGTTCAACTCAGAGGATGAGCCCCTCAGATGGTGGCAAAGCACTGGGACAAGGTTGCCCAGAGAAGTTGTGGATGCCCCATCCCTGGAAGTGGTTAAGGTCAAGGTCAGGTTGGATGAGGCTTAGAGCAACCTAGTCTAGTAAAAGGTGTCCCAGCAGCGGGGGTGGAACTAGATGATGTTCAATGTCACTTACAACCTAAACCATTGTGTATTTCTATTACATAGCCTCATGACAGACTATGATTAATAATTCTAGTGTCAGGAGAATCTACATATTGCTATGTTTTCTAATCTACTAAGAGATTTACTGTGATGGATCAGATCAATCTATTCCTTCACAACTGTATTACTTTAGTAGGCCTTCCTTCAGGAAAGTATGATAGGAATTTACTGAATTTACTGTGCTGTCTTACACCAAACAATAGCATATTTAAGACAAGAAGTAAATAACCACTATGAATACCAAAATTAATTGATTTTTACTCCCAACTATAACTATAAACACTGTAATTCTTCCTATAATTCTTACCCAACCTGCATGTTGAAATAAACTGGTATTAAAGGACAAGATAAATTAAGCTCCAACTGAAACCAAACAACAGGGCACAGCCTGGTCCTACAACAGGGTCTGCCAGTGCAACTCGGAAGCCTGCCTTCAAACAGTAGAAACCTGCCCAGCCCAATGTACAAGTGGAAACACAGCCAGCATTAACTGCTATTGGCCTGGTCCACATCCAGCATCAGCAACATCTCCTCCTACTTTGTCACGGCCAAGAATCCTGATGCCTTCTGACACGACCTACTAACTCACTTCAGGGTCCCAGGAGGCCAGAGAAATCAGCCTTTCCCCCTCAAAGTCTTCGCCACTGCCACAAGCTTGTCCTTGCATGTAATGCAATGAGTAAAACGTCCCGATTAGTAATTGGGCACCTCTCCCCACAGCAGCTGTAACACCTACACACACACATATAACACACAAAGGCTTCAAGACATTGCATAAATCAAGGATTGCTGTGACCAATAAAACCACAGACGCAACTACTTTTTCAGCACAACTGCGCAGCGGCGCCACTCTCAACCACAAGGTCATACACAGGCCCCTTGCCTTCGCCTCGGAGCCCGATCTCCCCTGGGCGGGGAGCGACGGAACCTGCCGCCCCTCCGCCCGCGGCCCGGCCTCTCCTCCCGCCGCTCCGCCATCATGTGTTCGCGGCGCCGGGGAAACCGCGGCGCCATCTCGGGTGCGGGCACGGCGCCCTCAATGCTCGCCCCCAGCCCGGCCCGGCCCCCCGGCCGCCCCCCGGCCCCGTCCTCCGCCCCCACGTCTGTCCCGGAAGGGCGGGCGGGTGCGGGACGCTGGCCGTCGTACTTCTTGTTGTCCCCGTTCCCGACTCACTGCCGCAACGCTCGCCTCACCTCTCCGGGGGCTTCCGGCCCCGTACCCTCCCCCGGGGCCACCGCCCTTCGCCAGCCCCCGCAGCCCGTACTCACAACCCGGCTGCCACAGCCCTCTTCCCGAGCCGGCGTGGCGTGTCGCGGCTCGGCCTAGCCCAGCACCTCCCCCGAGGCTGCCGGGCGGGGAGAGCGGCACCACCCGCCTCGGTCCGCCGGCCCCAGCCCGCCCGGCCTGGCTTTGATCCCCGGTGTGCCCGCGGGTTATCGCGAAAACCCTTCAAGGGCGAAATGCATTATTTTAGGGCAGACGCAATCAGAGATTATTCTGAGTTGGAAGGAACTCACAAGGATCATTGCGTCCAGCTCCTGGCCCTGCCCAGAACAGTCCCAAGAGCCACACCATGTGCCTGAGAGTGTTGCCCTAATACCACTTGAACTATCTCAGGCTAGATACTTCCTAGCGCTTCCCTCGGGATCCTGTCCCAGTGCCCAACCACTCTTTGGGTGAAGAACCTTGTAATAAATGAATTCACAAGCTGAAATTTCAGCAGCATGATATTGAACATTTATTAGTAGAACAAAGGCAAAAACAGAGCTGGGCGCTCAGCAAGTTTGCCAGAGGCGCAGTTCCATTCATTTTACTGTGAACTTAAGTATCTACTCCAACTGTTACATATTCATTAAGTCCAAAAGACAATTTGTACTTCACTCGACTTCCTTCCCTCCGATCTCTGCCCCCTTCAGACAGCATGACACCGTCTCGGATCCTCTGGATTGTCTCAGGATTGAGGACAGAAATCCCCCTCTGATGTCTCCTCAGTTCCAACCTAATTTGTAGTTGACAGTTTCTTTGGGAGGTGTGAGTTAAGATAACAGACTTCCTGGGATGCCTGTGGTTTATCAACTTAAAAGGACATTTATTACTATGTATTTATTACTACATTATCTAGCATATTACAACTATTTCAAAGTTAAAATTCACTCCAACCTTGTTTCTACTTAATTATAATTTATCTTAACATTATTTCTACAAAGTATAATATCACTTGTAAATGTTAAATTCATATATGTGAAAGCCAACTTTTATCATTCACTCATTTATCACAACCTTATTCTAACGTAAACCTCCCCAGATACAACTCCAGGCCAGTCCCTCGGGTCCTGTTCATGAGTCACCACAGAGATCAGTCTCTGCCCCTCCTCTTGTGCTCATGAGGAAGTTTTAGACTGCGATGAGGTCTCCCCTCAGCCTCCTCCAGGCTGAACAGATCAAGAGACCTCAGCCGCTCCTCATACAGCTTCCCCTCAGGGCCCTTAACCATCGTTGTTGCCCCACCTCTGGATGTTCTCTAGTAGCTTTATATCTTTCTTATATTGTGGTGCCCAAAACTGCACACAGTATTCAATGTGAGGCTGTAACAGCACAGAGCAGAGGGGCAACAGACAGGCCAGAGACAAGTTAGCCTTGGACTTTTAACTTCATTGAAGAAGCAACAGCCATGGCTCCATGGATGTTGGATCTGTGCACGTTGGGTCTGTTAAGCTTGGACAACAAAAATGGGCTGTACTAAACCATTTGGTGCTAAATGTAAGCAAGGGTCCCAAATATTTGCCCCAAGTTGCTGCCTGCCTCCAAGCAGCAGACAGAGCTGTGGTCTCACCCCTCTCCATGCACCAGTATTCCCTAACAGTGTGGGAAAGACTTGGCTTCTGATTGCCAGTTCTTGCAGGCAGAGATGATCTCTACTTGTCTAAATGACTTCACAAGATCCAGAAAGCAACAGGAAACCAAAACAAGTTGTAAGTGGCTTAATGCACCTGTATCTTCTTGACTGAGGGTGATGGCATACTAAAACAGGCTGCCCAGAGAGGTTGTGGAGTCTCCCTCACTGGAGGTATTCAAGAACCATTTGGACTCAGTCCTGTGCCATGTGCTCTAAAATAATCCTGCTTGAGCAGGGAGGTTGTAGCAGAAGACCCATAATGGTCCCTGTCAACCTGACCCATTCTGTGATTCTGTGAGTTAAAGTAATAACTTCAATAATACTGTTCTCAGATCCCAATCCTACGTGTTAAATAAAGCTCAATTCTCATAGGTGTCACACTAATCCCGAGCACCCTGGAGCAGATTCTCTCCCCAGACAAGCAAATCAACATTACGTGCTTCAAGTGACCAGTGTCTCTTCTTTTAGATGACTGCATTACTAGGAACAAGTTAAATGAAACAAAGTCATAATTCACAGCGAGCTGAAGTAATCAAGCCTGCAATTTGTAATTTCTCACAAAGGAACAGTGTTTGACTTATTATGCTTTGACCCCTTTATGCAGTTTTTACAAAATATATTAAAAAAAAAAAACTCATGTAACTAAAGGGTGCACTTTTTGAAAATTACCACAATCATCATACAATTTGCTAGTCCATGGTACTAGTATCTCTCACTCCTGAAGTGATTTTAAGAAATACATAAAGTTAAAATCACTATTTCCTTAAATTTTAGATTTTAAATTGAAAAATACGTTACTTAGTTCCCGGCAGTTTAAAGGTTCCCTTTAAATACTAGATAAAATTTAGTTACTATTCTAGACATGCAGTCATCTGAGTATGGCAACAGCAGTGTAGGATTAAGCAGTTAAAGAAACAACCCCACACTTGGATTCACACTACCTTCCCCATCAGAACACTGTAATATCAAGGTCTGGCTACCCCTAAGAAAATTATCTAATACTCTAAAGCCAGAATTCAAAATATTATGCATATTACTAAGTCCATGAACTCTGATTCACTGCAGGGTTTAAGTATTACCAGAGAACTTTGGAACTCAGTGCTTAATAGTGTAAAAACAGGCACCAGCTTGGTGGTTTATGAAAGTGAAAACCACTGGCACTAGACCATAGAGGGCAACTCATCTCCTTTAACACAAAACAAGGAGCAGTTTACCATGGTGTGAAACTTGCTTTGGTTTCAATCACCCTTCACAGGGTGTTCTTTACTCATCAACTGTTTCTAGAAACAGAGACAACTAAACGACTGCAGTTCATTTCTGAAGTACCTACAAACATTTTTCCATGTAGAAAACTCTTGAATACTTATATAGTACTAAAAAACTAAATGTGCATAAATATTCTAAATCAAAGATGCAGTAATATAAAGCTTTCAGGTTTGAGATTTGAGTTGTTTTATTTTCTCTAGAATAAGCATCGGAGTATGGCCTGGTTTTCAGAGTAAAACACTCAGCAAGTGATCTGGCAGAACTCTTAATGAACCATTTGGACAGAGCTTTTATTTCTGACATTAGGAAGTAAAACTTCATTTATGGCATGTTTCAGAAATTCTTATTCACCTGATGAGAACATAAACCATCAGAAGAGAGACATTGGAAAGCACAGGTCAATCATCTTATACACTACTTTCTACTCATATTTTGTGTTTCATATTTTGTGTTTAATTAGTTACGGCTGGCTGACATGTGACCTGCCAGGCTGCTCCGCTACATCCTTAGCCTTACGTACAAGCAGAGTGACCCAGCTATCGCTCCCAGTTCATTATCAACATTTAACAATCAGATTGCTCTAAAAAGTATAAAATCTGAAAACAATAACTTAAATGGCCACAGACCAGATTATTTCTGCTGAAAAAAAAAGTGTATTTATCCTGTTTCTTTTGTGGTAAATGTAGGTTTTTATGACTTGAACAACTCTGCATGTGTAACAAATGTACTGATACATACATCTCTACACAATTAAAATCTGCAAAAGTTATGACGCGTAAATTAAATGCTCTTTTCATTATACCTTTAGAGTTATCTTGCAAGTTGGAAAATACTTTAGCACAATTGAAGGGATAAAGTAATTACATACTCTCGTTCTGTTTTGTAACTCCCATAAATTTTTATTGATGGTGATAACTGCATTTAGCTTTCAGTAAGTTACTACTTCTACTTTTTCTAACAATATTTCAAGGTTGAAAAAGTACAGTTTCTATGGCCATGAGAATAACTCAAGTAATAGAGAACAAGTTCTTGCAACACAAAGACCAGGAGGGTCAAAAGCAGAGAGGCTTGAGCAGATCACAGTTTGCACCTGAAATGGAAGACTTTTCTGCCCCTTGTGAAAGTACATGATATTTTACACCATATAAAACCACTTCTGGAAGCTAATTAACATTTAAACAATATTTCATATTGAAAAAACTATGCTGTCACTCAACATTTAAAATTTTTAAAAGAAGGTCGAACATAAGTTCATCGTGGCTGTATGAGAAAAATTGTTTCCTCAACAATAAGGACAACACTGAAATCTAAGCTTGATGTAGATAAACAAACTAAGATTAAAAAGACACACAGACACCTTCCCCCAAAACAGTGGCCTTTGATTTTATTCTTTAGCCTTTTTCAAGCTGTCATTATAACTTTACATATTGTACAGTATTTTGTCTATCAAGGGGAAGAATTATCTTTAATAAGATGCCATGTATTACAATATCAAGGACCATTGTATTTGCACCCATGATGTTTAAAAAATCTCTCAGACAAACCATGTAGAAATAAGTATGCAAAAACTGCAAAGAAAAAAATTTAAGTAGCCAAAATTAAAAAGACCTTTCTGTGAACCACACACTTTAGCTTGGTTTCTACTAGGCTATTGCAGCCAAGTAGTCCTTAACTTCAGTTGGAGTGAGCCTCCTAAAACCAGCTTCATTACAGATGCCAACTTCAATGTTGTCTTCTGTCATTTGCCCTTCAAAGCTCTCCTATTAAAGAAAATAAAGTTCAGTGAATCATATCAATGAAGACATAAGAAACTTATTTTTAAAATATTTTGCTAACCTTTAGTGTTAAGATAGCTGTATGAATGGCATCTTCAAGCTCCAAATCTTCATTGTATCTGTAAACCGACATTCATTTATTTCAGCACAGGACAAAGACCTTTACAATTTTAATAATCCTGGAGTCTCTAAACCTCCAAAACTACCAAAATATTTCTGTTTCTCATACAAATATTATTTGTCAGCGCTGTAACATTAATAATCAAAGTTATTATTTGTTAAAAAATCCTGCTTTACCTACTGACACTGTATAAAACATTGCTGCAAATATGCTAAATATAATGTTTATTGCACTCAAGAAATTTGACATAAACACAAAAGTAGGAGTCTAAATAAATCAAACTTCCTGTGCATGTGTAAGTAAGTACCCTGGAAGCATCACATCTTAAGTACTTTAAAACTTTGTTCTGATAATTTTAAAAGTGTACATTTCTTTTAATCTGTCTGTTTTACATGGAACCTGAACAAAACACAGTATCCTTTCAGAGAAGTATCAAATACATTACCTTTTCTCAAGAAATGTTTTCCCATTGACGTAATTTTTTCCCATTGCTGTTGCTTTCCATGCAAAATAAGCTCCCTGTAAAAGCGACAATCTATTGATTGAATTGTTTTGTGTAACTTAGTGAAACATTATGTATTCCATTACTTGGTAATAAAGTACAGAGCAATTATGAAAATACTGAATGTTCTGACACTACAGCAGACAATTTTGGATCATATTCAGACTAATTTGATGTGGGAACATATGCTGTGAAACTGTACAAAATGTGTATATGGCCCCACCTGTTTTCATCCTCCCACTATTTTGACAGATGAATTTAGTAAGTCATTTGCATAGTTTTGCTTTGGGTTTCCTTTAACACAAATAGTACATTTGCCTTTGAGAAAGCATACACTCAAATCCTTACTGAGGCTCACTCCACATATTCTTCTTTCTGAAGATAAAGTAATCTGACTTGTTGCAAATCAGCCATCTGATTTATCAGCCACCAAGATATTTAGTCATCACTTCTATTCCCTCCTCTGACATGAAGACCATCAGCAGTTCTATGCCTCAATCAAACTGCCTTAAACAAGGCATCTGCATTTTGCTTTTTACACTGGACCATCAGGTAGAAATTCAAACTGCTGAAAGTTTCAGTGATCACTACAGTGGCCTCACTTTTTCCTCTGAAGCACTGCATCAAAGGATAGTTTTTCCAAAGTGCAGTGCAAACCCAGCAAATAAACTAATATAAATTAACGACTGTCATTAAATACCAAAGCACGTGCATTACAATTCACAATGCAAAAGGTTTTGGCTTAATTTCCATCCAGTTTGAAGCAGTGTAAGCAGTCAATGTTTTTTTCTTAGTAGCTGTTCCAGAATGCCATTTTTGCTGGCACTGTCAACTAGGTGGAAAGATTTGAAAAGGGATGACCTCCCTCAAAAACAGCTGCTATCCCTCAAGCAGTAAGGAACATGTAAGCACAGAATGATGCAGGCTTGCTCCAAGCACCTACTGAAATGACCCATTTTGACTTCTCAAGTTATGTTAGGGTATCTTTCATTTTAGCTCTGTATTATTCTTCTCATCACAGAAAGTATTTCATGAACATATGCAAAGTTTCACGTGTTTTATCAAAGCAGAATTTACACATGTAAGATACTTACAGATGGATCCGACTGAAATAAATATGGCCTCCCTTCATTCCAGCCACATATTAGCAGTGATACACCAAAAGGACGAACACCACTAGAGGCAAACAAAAAATAATAAATTATTCCGAGAAAGTCATAGGTGACTTAATTATTTTGGATGTGTTAGCCTTCTCGCCAGATGAGGGCATTATTGATGAGGAATGATGAGTCAACCAACAGAACAAAACCAAAAGTGTCCTGCTTTTGCTGACATGTTTTTTTTGCAAGATATGGAAACCCATTTTCACCCACTGCCAGTCAGTGCTCCTCCCATTTTGCCCACTTTCTGTGTGCATTCTCCACTGAAAGAACTGCCTTTTCCACAGAAACTCCAATCACTATGTAGCTGTTACTCTTTACATTTAAACACCACAATTTTTCTAAGCAACCCTGCAATTCCAGCACATACCCAGATTGTGTGTACTCCTGCATCACAGAAGCAATTCTCTGTACTAGCTGAGCTGTTGGGATGGGCTCGTGATAAACTAAGTAATACTGCTGGGCCAGCTTCCGAGCTCTGTGCACGAGTACTCTGAAAACAAAGACAAAAGTACTATGCCAAAAAAATTTCAACTAGAACTGAAAACTCACAATAACAAATATCTGTTCAGGAGTTGTACATCTGGCATCAGTGTAAGAAAACAGGCTGTGCTGAGTTATCTTTATCAACCAAGTAATCACTGAAATATTTAAACTGAATAAGCTTGAATTACACTGCTTTCATTCTTTAGATACAGGGTTATTTTGCAAGTCATTGAATATACTGAGAAAAACTTCAAGCAAATGTTAATTACAATGCAATATAATATAGTATTATGATATCCACTTAGAAACAGCTAATTGCTGCCTGTTACTTAAACTTATTGTATGAATATGCATCTAAATGGTGATCAAACAAAATGTTTTAATACCTGTAATCTGGACCCATACCACTGTACACTAAACCTATATGTTTGGTAATTGGTTCTACTTTGTGGACACTCCTTTCATCATATAGAATGGATTTCTGCTTCTTCTCAGTTGCCAACACCACTCCATTTGCAGCTTGAAAGGAACAAGAAAATTTTTTAAACATTAAACTAAATTTAGCAGTCAAAAGAGAGAACAAGCTTATTAAACTGTAAAAATTTTCTTCCTCTTTTTAAAAGCCAGTCAAGCTTACAATCAGGTTAAAGAGAGATACTTTGATGAATCCACCCAACACATTGTTTCTTTTTTAAAATAACTGTACAGCTCCCATAATCCCATTCTAAAGATTCTGAATAACATTAATAATTGAGCAATCTAAGTAACTTTTTTTGGTGTGCAATTTCTATATATAAGGACAGGAACATTCAAATAAACCCAAACATCTACTTCTACCAGCTGAATATCTCCAAAATCACCCAAAAAAAGAACCCCAGTAAACATTAAACATATTAAAACATGTGAAAAATCCACTGAAGGAGTAAAAAAATATGTAACAGAAAGAAAGATAAAGAAGGATCCAACACAGAGGATCCAGTATATGATCCAAACTGGTAGTTCTCTCAAAAAATAGTCAAAATCCCAAATCCTTCACAAAAATATTTTTGGGACATACCTTTAATCCCAACTGATGGAGCTCCTGCAGCTACGGCAGCCAAAGCATATTCAATCTGAACAAGCTTTCCAGAAGGACTAAAAAGGAAGATGCAAAATAAAGTTTTCCACTCAGTGGGAAAAATTTTCAGGGGGTGTCATGACTTTCTACTGAAATTACATTGTATGTGTGGTTTCCAAAAGCTTTCAAGGCACTGATGTTTGCTGCTGAAAGGTACCAGCAAAACACAGCTATGCTTTTTGACTGATAAGCACAGATGAGGTTGATGGTACAAGACAAAAACAACTTCCAGTCCATTCCCGGGTATTCCTGCATTTTAATGATCCATGTCACTCTGGTAATGGAGGCAGAATCATCAGAACAGAGCTGCAGGTGTCAAGCAAAATAAGTTACAAACTAACCTATTCAGAAGGAGGGGGATTGAGGGGTCCAGTTTCTATCCCCAGGAAAAAGGACACTAGAGACAGTCACTCACTGGACAAGTGATTTTGCAAGTGGATCTGTTCTCCAGACTGCATTTCAGACACCGCTGCTTTAATACTTGCAGAATTAAAATGGGAAATTATGTAACTCAGTGCTTAGATGAAGAAAACAAAGCAAGCAATAATCAATCACTGTAGTCATTTACACCCTGAGGAAACAGGGTATAAGGGTGACAAAGAAATAATTCTGCCTTTCCACTACAAAATGTAACAAATCAGAACAATCATTCCAAGCACGTAGTGCTTCTGTAAAATACAAAAAGCTTTAACTCCCTTAGGAAACCATTTCCGAAAGATAATAAAGAATTCAATCTACTTGACCAGAGCGAGCATGCTGGGCTGCTTCCATCCATTAAGAACTGGATCCTTTAATCATTTTAGGTTGCGAACTGCTTCATTTGCTCAACTGCAACGTGCCTTCAGCAATCCCTTTTGCAATTACACAGTGCAACTCTCCTCTGAGATTAAGGGGGTACTTTACCACAAGCACCATAAAGATTCTTGTGTCCATATAACATAAATCTGAATACCTTAATAATTTCATCAAAATACGACTAGAAAGTAATTTTCTTTGCTCTGAATTTCTCTTCAGTCTATGTATTAGAGCAACACCCCAACAGACACCACTGCAATAGCATATTCACTCTGTGCATGCAATCATTCCACAGTCACGCTGTGCACAACACCAAGCGCAAGGAGAGCAGCAACTGCAAAGTGTAGAAGGGAGGAAAACAAACTATTTTAGAAGTCATCTGTTTCATTCATTCCCACATCCGCAAAGCTTGTTCTGAAGCAAACTCTCAAGATGTCATCGGGAAATTCCAGTTAGCTCAGAGCCACAGAATGATTCCCCAGCCTACAGTGTGTGTGGAGGGGGGATCCCGAGTTTGCTAAGCCAAGCACTGTGGGCCAAGCACAAGGACCAAGCATTGGTAAGGTACTACCAACGTCGAGACAGACCTTAACCTGGCCCTACAGCTCTGTCTCACAGCAACGAGACATAAGCAACGCCCGCACTGGGGCCCGAGGTCAGCGACAAACACTAGGTGGGACCCAGGACTCTCCCCGCAGCGCTTCAGGAAGCCTCCGGATAGCTGCATGTCCCCCTCGAGCAAACACAGAACCACCTGACCCCCGCCGCTCTCCCCACGCCTGCCCCTCCTGTCCAGGTCCAGCCCCCCGCTGCCCCCCAGCGCTCGCAGGCCCGATGACTCTGCAAGGCGCCCCCTCGGTTTTGTTCCCCCGCCGCCGGTAGGCCGCTCCGCTCAGGCTGCGCGCCGGCCTCCCGTTGGCCCGGCAGCCAGCCCACATCTCTCTCCCGGGTCCGCAGCCGCCCCTGCCCCGGCACCTGAAGGTGGTGAGGGAGAAGCTGTAACCGCGCTCCGCCATTTTGACACTAGCCCGTGCACGCCCCGCGCCGGCTCATCGGCGCAGGCGCGGACGCCGCTCCCAGGGCGCAGACACAGCGCGTGCGCTGATTGGCAAGGCGGCGGCGCGTAGCTGAGCGTGCCAAGACGCGGTTGGCGGGGAGGCGCGCCGTGAGGCATGCTGGGAGTTGGAGTTCTTTATGTGCCCTCCACCGCCCCTCCCTCCTGCTGCCGAGAGTAGTGTTGGGGCTTGGAGTCCTGTTTTTGTGTCCCTGCAATGCCATGGCATGCTGCGGGCACTCGGTTTCCCAGAAGGCTCAGTGAAAGGCGCGCCTCTCCGGAAGGTTCGGCAGGGCCGCTTGGGGCTATGGCGGTGCTGGTGCTGGTCAGCTCTCCGCTGCTGCGGCTTCGCGCTCTGCTCCAGCGCTGCTGCTGGCAGCTGGAGCGCGGTCTCTGGCCGGGTGTCCTCGGGGGCCAGAGCCCGCCCTGGGGTAGGTCCCGGCCTCTTCTCCGCCCAGCTCAAGGAACTGGACGCGTTCCTGTGTCGCCTGCCTTGGGAAGGGTTTCGAGTAGACGATCTCAGTGGTTGCTTCCAACGCCATCGATTCTGTGGTTCTGTGAGATGTCGGTGTCGGAGCTGAGGGACTCGTTTTACCCCTGAACGGCGGAGGGAAGGGAGGGCGGTGGGGCAGAAGGGCGCGGCCCTGGGATCAGTGAGGAAGCGGGGCGGGGGCACCTCTGTGCCCTTGTTTGTATTGTTACAGTACAAACACAGTATTGTATTTCCTCGACCGCCTGTGAAAATGGGGCTTGGCTGTAAGGAATTTCTTTCTCACAGAATCACAGAGATTATGCTGAGTTGGAAGGGACACAAAAGTATTATCAAGTCCAACTCAGCCCTGCACAGGACAGCCCCAAGTCACACCACGTGTTAAAAGCGTTGTCCAAACGCTTCTTAAACTCCGTCAGGCTTGGAGCTGTGACCATTTCCTTGGGGAGCCTGTTCTAGTGCCCAGCCACCCTCTGGGTGAAGAACTTTTTCCCTAATATCCTGACTCAGCTTCATGCTATTCTCACCACAGAGAAGAGGTCAGTGTCTGCCCCTCTGCTTTCCCTCCTGAGGAAGTTTTAGACTGCAGTGAGGTCTCACCTCTCAGTCTCCTCCAGGCTGAACAGACCAAGTAACCTCAGCTGTTCCTAATGTGGCTTACCCTCCAGGCCTTTCATCATCCCCGTGGCCCTCCTTTGAATACTAAGAGCTTTCTATCCTTCTTAGGTTGTGATGCCCAATACTGCAGATAGTATTCAAGGGGAGGCTGCACCAGTGCAGAGTAGAGTGGGGTGATCACCCCCCTCTTTTTTTTCTCTTGCAGGACCAGCACTAGCTGTGCAAGGTCCGGCTCTTCTTCCACAAGGGATAAATGATGGTGGTGAAAGCAGCACTGAAGCACCAAGTCTGCTGGAGAGCATTCTGTGGATGGCGGTGCCCAAGAAAAGGCGTACCATTGAGGTGAACCGCTGCAGGCGGAGGCATCCCAGCGAGCTCATAGAAATAAAGGTAACCAACAAAGTTCTTATTTTGGAGAGTCATTGCAAAGGGAAGTACTGACTGTAAAAGCTCTCTAATAATAAAAAAATAATAAAAAGCTCTATTATAAATAAATAAGCTTATAAGATACTGTAATGTTTAAAATCCTTTGTAACAGGTACATTCATCATGCGTAACAGTAGTCTGAGTTTAAATAAACAGTGGCACTTGAGGTGCAAGCCAATAAAATGTGAATCTTGGCTGAACAGATAATGTAAGCGGAACCCATTCTGTGCATCAATTGAGTCCATAGGTTTTTAATCTTCCAAACATGAATAGGCATAATTACTTAGATACTGACTTCATAGGCTGTTCTTGGTAGTAAGCATTTGACATAGGAACACATTATAGAAAAAAACACATAGAAGGATAGATTTTGAAATGGTAGTTGAATTTATCTCCTATTTAATTTAACCCTTGTTAAATTAAATTAAAGCTTGTAGTTGCTCCCTGTTTCTTGTGTTGCTGCATTACAAAATTTCCTATTTTTGACTCTTGTTTTAGAGGAGCATAGATGTCTGTCATGAGTGTGGAAATTTGAAGCAGAAACACATCGTTTGTGGCTATTGTTATGCAAAAGTCAAAGCAGAAACTCGACTTATACGGATGGAAATACGTAAAAAGGAAGGAGGACCATTTAATGCTCCAACTGTAGAGACTGTTGTCCTTTATGAAGGAGAAAAGCCCACAGAAAAAGATGAAGGCAAGCGTATCATTGAAAGTGCTAGGAAGCGTCCATCTTGGTTTGTTCAAAATTGATGCTGTAGAATTAATGATAGCAAAAACAGTTGCTGCAGGAAGAGAAATCATGTTTTTCTCATTGACTCAGTGTGAACAGAACTCCTCTGAACTTTTGGGAAACCTGCTTGAATTTTGTGTCATGGCATATGATTTTAAAGTCAGGTATTGTTTCTCTAGCATGCAGTGTTTCTCAGAGATACATCATAGCAGTCAACAAAGAGAAATCAGGATCTGCCTTGGATTTTGACATCTGTGTACAGTACATTGAATCATTTGTATGCTAATGTTCTATGCTGGTTTTGTAAATACCACCTTTTAAACAAAAGGAAAACATTCATGGATGTACAATAAAGTTTGTTAAGTGTCCCAGGGAAATTTGCATTCTGGTTTTGGCTGTTGCTCTGTTGGAGGGGAAAAAGATGTTGAAAAGCAATGTTACTCAGAAGCAAAGAATATTTGCAAGGAAAGATGCAGTTATTTGGTTATTTCCTTCGTCTGGATCTCTGCATGATGCTGCTGTTTGAGATAATTGGTCATAGTCCTGAGTTTGAGCAAACTAGTAGTTGCCATGTAGTATTTGCATTTTTTATGCACTGAACTAAGGCTGAGTGTTCTTTGCTGTTGTCAGTATACAAGATAATTTTTCATCTTAAAGGGATGCAGAAAGCCTGTTTTTCCCCCTCAAAGTACACTTGATTTTTTTGAGTAAAAAAACCAGATCAAAATGTAATGACTGGAAATCTGTAAATTTGGCTGGGGTCAAAGCTGGCTCTTTGCAGCCAGTGCTGTTCAGTAGTCTGGATGGTCAGTGTGTCCTTAGAAGGCTGCGAACAGCCACAATGCCTTTGGCAGGAGTCCTTGGCAGAGAGGGGGCAGCTGCCTCCACTCTCCACTGGTGTCCTTCAGAGGTGCAGTTGCAGCACTTCCCTATGGATTTTTCCTTTTAGTCACACAGCAGCACCGTGTTTAAGACTCTTTTCAGTTTTCATTTGGGATTTCAGTATACACACATTACTCTTTGGTCTTGTGATTCAGCCACCCTAGTAGCTATTTGCTGCCAAAAAATGCAAACCCGCCCCAACCCTGTCTGGGTTGTCCCTCTGTTTTCTTGGCACTTGAGTATATGTGCTCCCTTGCTTCCTGGCTCAGGGAGCTGTGTTGACACAGAACTGTTCCCTGGCTTTCTACAGCTTGTTTTGTTTTGGTGGGGATCTCCCTGTAGGGATCTTCTGTCAAGGTCAGAAAAGTGGCGGTGTGGACTGTAGGAATATGAAAATGGAGGACACAGGACCACACATTCCACAATAGCCTTCATTTGTAGTTAGCTGAGCTCCTTATGCCTACTTGTCTCAGTTTGAAGACAGCTGTCTGCTAAGGAAGGTGTAAACCTCCCTTAAAACCCACAAATGTGAACCCCCTTCCCTCCAAATTATTATAACTTTGGAATCAAGGGCTTTCAGGCAAAGATATGGGGAAAGGAGTAACAGTTCTTTACTAGTATCTATGGCAAGGCAAACCATCAATAACAACAGTAGCAATGACAAACAAACAAAAACCAGAAGATGCAGTGACAGATGTCTCTGGGCTGCCAAGTGCTTTTCCCGTTTGGTGCAGTTACAGTTACAGTCAGCAGGGGCGCTGTCGGGCTCCCGGCTGGGCAGGGCGGGTGCGATGACTCCCGCGCAGCTGCAGGTGGCGCTGTGGCACAGGGTCAGGTCTGTGGGATGCGGGTTATGGCAAGATACTGAGAGGCAGGTAGACACTGTGGTGGGCCAGGCAGGGCAGCGGCGAGCATGCTGTAGACATGGTGCAGGAACTCCAAGCAGTGGTGGCAGAGATGAGCCCACCTGGGCTTGCCAGCAGAAGGTGGCAGGGACTCCCCAGTCGTGGCAGTGCTCTGACAGGGAGAGCGTGGGTCGGTGGCTGCCAGCCCCCTTGCGCAGAAAACGGCCGGCACAGCCAGGAGGATGTGCCCTCCAGGAAACGTCCCCTTCCCAGACGAAAGTTCACTCACCAACAAGAAGAAAACGATGCAGATCTGAAGAAAAACCTTCTTCCGCTGTAGCGAGGAGCCCGCAGTTCCTCCCTGCTGCCTCTCCCGTAGCCCATGGTGGAGTGCCTATCAGATGACCACATCTGCTCTCCCCTCCCCACACCCAGCTAGCTCTGTCTCTTACAAAAGGAGTTAATAGTCCTTAAGTATCCAGCCATTAGTAACCTAGCACCCAGGATGGGGAAAAATTCCACACCCCTCAACCTCTAACACTACTCAAGGAGTGGGCTGGTGTGTGCTAGAACGCTTCACTTTTCCTTTCCTTGCTCTGGATCCTATATTTTGAAGTATAACTGGTAGTAACAGTGGAGATACATTTCCTCCAGAAAGTAAGGGCAATAATGAAATCTGTACGTGTAAATTGATGCCNTGTAACTTTATTCATGAATAATGGGAGAGGTCATGGGTATTTCCCATGGGGTCTCTCTCAGATTGACAGAGGACGCAGCCTCTTTTATCCTCATTCCCGGCCGCAGTTTCCCTCTCTCTTTTCCCCTTTGGCTGAGGTACTCGAGAGGTACAGATTTCCCAGAACACCTCATTAATATACATCTCCCCCTAATACAGACATCCCCAATATACATCCCTCTTTTCTTCTTCTTCTGGTGTCTCTGTTCTTGTAGTTTATTAACACAGTTTAGGGTAAATCTAACTAGGGAAATTCCTATGGAAATCCTACCTATTGTTTCTTCTATCTCTCAGTATCAAAGTTACCTTACCAGCAGACTCAGGTCTTATCTTTACCAGCCATTTGTTTGTAAAGACACTTCCTTATTCCTTCCACAAGCAATAGGGCAGAACCTTTCCCACAGGACAATGTATTTTAGTGAGAAGTGAGGGTCTTTTTGTTTGTTTGTCCATCCACATATTACACCCTGCCAATTGCACTGTCTTAGCTGCTTTTTATATATTAGTATTTTTAATAGTTTTGTAGGAATATAAGCAGAACAACTTGACACACAAATCCATGGTTCCTGATGGGATACACCCTCAAGTGCTGAGGGAGCTGGGATATATTATTGCTAAACCACTCTCCACCATCTTTGTAAGATCATGGAGAGGTACCTGAGAACTCGAGGAACTTCAAAAAGAGCAAGAAGGAGGACAGCACCCAGGGAACTACAAACCAGTTAACCTCACCTTAATCCCTGGAAAGATGATGGAATGGCCTGGTTGTCAACGCTAAGCATGCAGACAAAAAAGGTTGTCAGAACTAGTCAACATGGATCCACCAAGGGGAAACTGTGCTTGTATGATGGGATGACTGCCTGGGTAGATGAGCAAAAAGCAGTGAATAATGTCTACCTTGACTGCAGCAAGGCTTTTGACGTTGTTTTCCATGGTGTTCTCATAGGCGAAAACTGGCTGAATAGCAGATTCCATAGTGTTGTGCTTATCACCACAGAGTCCAGATGGATGCCTGTAGCTAAAAGTGTTCTCCAGGGGTCAGTAGGGGGTCTAGTCATTGTTCAACAAAGACCATTAAGGGACTGGACTGTTGCCCTGAGTTTTGCTGTTTTTCTATGTTTTCATTTTCTGTAAGAGTTCTCACGCATATTTCTGTAAACATAGCCATGTTTTGCTAACTGTGCTGAATTGTTTTCATTCCATTCTCCTGGGCGGAGATTTTTGATGGACTTGTTGTCTGCCCAGTGGGGCTGAGTGAATGTGAAACTTTCCACCTATCCGAGAGAATTTCTAATAGAGTATAAAAATAAAGTTGGGCCTCTCAGGGGCTCTCTTTTGTCGCTCTTCTCCTGCCTTCTCTGAATGGTGCTGTGTGTGGTTCTTTCGTGTCCAAGTGCGACATCTGGTGGCCCGTATGGGGAGCGCGCGGTAGGTTTGAGTCAGGTGGGAGAAATCCCTAGCAGTTAGGTTTTTTTAAAATGGTGGTTATTACGGACTCCTCAAGCGATGCCTTGGTGTTGGAGTTGTTAGACATAGCGTTGGAGAAAAAGGGAGTCTCAGTTTCCAGATCGGAGCTGAAGAATCTCTATTTCTGGGGAAAAGAAAGGCGTTTCTTTCAAGGTCCCAAAGATGTGTTTTTGAAGATTGCTTGTGCAGAGATGGGAGAAATGCTTTTGGATTTGTTGGCTATCGAATTTAGTATGGATTTGGCAGGGCTCTTGATAGTTTGGAGATGACTAAATTTTGTTGTCCAAAGCCGTGACAGCTCTTTGGACTCAGCGACTCCACAGAGCTCGCCCGGCTGGCTTGGGGCTTTCCCTGAGCTGGCTAAGGTAGAGTTGGAGCCGCCCCTCCCCTCTCAGGCTGCTGATGAGGTAGATGGGATGGCCCCAGAGGGAGCTCGGTTTGCTAGCCAGCTGCGCTGGGATAATTGGCAGGAGTTCGGGAACGAACTCGTCTCGGAGGGCTCCCTAGACTCCGGGAGCTCGGAGGCTTCGGCTCCACCCTCCCCCGCGCGGGCGGAGCAGCGGAGCAGCAAAGAATGCCTTCTTCCCAGCGTTTTTCAGGCGCTGGAAGAGGTTGCAGGCTCCTTGGATTGTGCAAGCTTAATTGTGGAGTGTCCGAATTGCGGCGTTTCTATAATCTGCCCCGCAGCCGGGGCAGGGGGTGGACAAGACGACCCGCCCTCTGCCGATGCGGCAGTAGCTGATGGGTCAGCTTCAGTCGACATTGACAGGGCGGACTGCTCCCAGCCCGGCTCCGGGCAGCGGGAGCCAGGATTCGGGGATCTGCTGGATTTGACAGACACCCCAGGGGCTGGAGAGAGTGCGCGACTCCCGCAGGAGTCAGCACTCTCGGCGCTCAGGCTCAAGCTCTATGGAGAAACGCTGCTGGGCTCGATATCAGCGAACCCCCCGGCCGGCCCGCGGTTCGCGCAGGCTCAGACCTGCCCACGGCCATCCAGGTCTTTGGCCGCTGAGTAGGGGCGGGCCGTGGCCCTGCGGTATCTGCCCCTCCAGGCGGCTTGATCCCTCTCCGCGCGGGGGTTGAGGGGGGCCCAGCCGGGCTCAGCTCCAGCCGAAACTCGCCGTCCCGAGAGATGCAGCATCTTCCGTGCCAGACGGCTCTGGCTTTGCCTCAGCTGGAGGGAGCTGGGTGCCGCCTGAGGAGGCTTCACCCCTGCAGGGCTCAACAGCCTACGAAGCCACAGTGAAGGCAAAGCAAGGTGTCTTTGTGTTTGACGCAGCTGGGCGGCGGGTGCCTCCTCGGGACCTGTGGGCTCAGGCTGGCAGATCCCCCTCGGCTGCCTTGTGGACCTTGCCTCCTTGCAAGGTCACGGTTTGCCCCCAGGACCCTGCGAGGTTCTGGGGGGAGGTGAAAGCTAAAGTTGAGGAGATAAGAGACCGTGGTCAGACACGTCGCCCTGTGGCTTGTGGAGATAGAACCCCCCCCCTGCCGCCCTGCTGCAGCTGACAGCCCTG
>VZTX01018988.1:0-28006 GCA_013400915.1 Pardalotus punctatus
GTTTAAGGTACTTCTATATTTTTACACGTTTACACATTTCTTATGTAAGTTTCAACCTGGAAATAGAAGATGCTTTAAGTGCGGTGATCCGTGCTGTGAGAATCAAACTTTCAGGCCAAACTTTCAGGCGGGGCTGTGTTGCAGGGCAGGAGCGGTTATAGGGCTGCTGGTTTGGGAGGTTTTCCTGCCCTCTGGTTTTTATCAGGCTGCCCTAAGGCATTGCAGAGAGACGAGTTGCAGCCGCCTTCTCTCAGTTTCGTTGTGAAGAGGTGATGAGGGAATTGCTCGTTAAAGGTTGGGAAATCCCCGGCTGGCTCTGCCCCTGCTGTCATGAGTGGGCTCTTGCCCACTGAAGTACAGCTGGGGTAAGGCTGAAGTTCTCACACTATCTCAGGACACAGCTTGGAGTTCCTGTTCAAACAAACACTGTTGAAAGAAGAAGGAGCAAAGGAACATACAATGTTTAGCGGAAAGGAAAGAGCAGGCTTTAGTAAAAGAAGTAGGTGATCCAAGGTTGCGTGATGTGAAAAGAAAAAAAAATCTCCACCAAACTACATGTAGGTATTTTGACAGAAAACTCTCTGTTTCTTAAAAGCAATTAAAACTAATGTGGCTTTTAACTTTTTGTGTTGCTATTTCAGAGGCACTCTGGGACTCAAAAGGACCTGTAGAATCTTGATTTCTCCCAAAGTTCGGACAGCAGTGAGGGTACAAAGGGCGGGGGAGAAACTGCGGTGATCCTTGACTTAGGGTACACTGTAACATAAGAAATGGGCACCTTGTCACCAAACTCAGGGTGGGGAGGAGGAACTGGCTCCACACTTATGAATCCAGAATCCTTTTACCCCTGATTTTTTCCCTCTTTGTCTCTGCTTTTTGTCTCTAAAAGGGGGAGGGAGCTCTGGCCCTTCTCATCACTTGGACTGATGGAAGTCACTCCCCTTTGTTCTAACGGGCTGACCACAGGAGAGGTCACATTAGTGACATGAGAACAGTTAAGGGAAATAGAGTGACACACTCCTTCTTTCCTTAAAAATGGGGAAAAGTTATATATTGGAGCAGAATGAGTGGGGGGCAAGCAGCTGGGAAAGAGGAGCAGGAATTTATGGAGAGGAGGAAATGGGAGGTATGTGGCAGAACTGCAGATAACAGTGGCTCCTCAGGCACGCAGCTTTTTTGTTGGGCAGTAGGACAGGGCTGACTTGCACCCTGACCTGCTAATAAAGCTGTGTTCATGTCATCGGTCAATCATGAGTATCGACAGAATTAGGATGGGCAGGAGATAATTGTAACAGAAAAATGCAAGGGTTAAAAAAAAAAGAACAGACAGGATAGGGCAGGAAGAACAATGGGGAAGACACATCACAGCTAGAAAGGAATGTAAACTATGTCAGAATCTATGTTAGACCCCTCTGCTGACATGCAGACAGTCACAAAAGCATTTCCAGTAAAGAATAGATACTACATTCCCAGGCACTATGAGTGAGGAGATTAGAAATAGTCTAAAAAATGTGAAACATTTCCTCCCCTCCTCCTTTTCCCTGCCCTCTTCTCCATTCCCGAACGCCAGCACAAACATGAATTCTGGATAGTTTTTAAAGTTGAAACCAAGTTGGTTTCACAGAAAAAATGTACCTGAAATGGATTCAATATTTAGAAAACACTCTTGTAGTGGGTGTCCTCAGATGCCACTGACACCACATGGAGGTTTACAAGTTCTTGGCACATTAGCATTGCCTCTGTTGGAAGAGCTGTTGAATTGTTATTAACTTTATTTAGCAAATATGTACATGTATTTGTGTTTGTGAGGTCCGTGGCAAAAGAAAGAGCAGTTTGCTGTGGGCTTTAAAATCTTTGATTAGATTTCTGAGATGGATTTCTCTCCTTGTAACTAGGAATGCTGACTGGGAAGCTGGGGGTGGGGGCAGAGAGGAGATAGAAAGAATTTTGCCTGCACAGCAATTCGGGAGATGCTTAGCCAAGATCTGAAACAGAAATGAATTGAGGTTTTTTCTTAGCTGAAGAAACAAATATCGTGTAACTGATTGCCCCATCAACAGCGTTTCCTTGAAGTTGATTTATTTTGGATTAATATCTCTTCTCAAATGAATTTTAAAAAAAAGTAGCTCCAAGTCTTTTGAGAGGGAAATACTTCAGCAGTGTCATTTGCAGATGGAAAGCAACATAGCTGGGATTATCCCTGAAAAGATTGCAATTTGCGATGGATGTTTGCTCATTAGATTTTTGAAAAAGAGCATTAATTATGATGCATATGCTGATTCAGGGATGTGAAACCCCACATAAAAACATTTGCTTTCAGCCCAGTGTCTGATGGAGTCAAGCAGATCAGGAAACCAGATTTTTTAAAATGAGACTTATTTCTTATTCTTCCCAGATGTGCTTGGCCTAAACCACACAACCTTTCTCCATCAGAAGTTTTCCACAAATAATATTTATATGAAAGTTGTGGTAATTGGTTCTTTTGCCTTTTTTTTTTTCTCCTTCCCCATTCCCCTCACTCTGTGTCAGGACCTATGGAACCAGCTGGGTTTGCACCCTGCACACAGGTAATTTTCAGCTGCAGGAAACTGGTGTAAGTGTGAACATTGATGTGTTCACTTTAAATGCGAAGCAGCATCTTAAATACACCCAGAAATGATGCGTGTTAATCCCGAGGAGCATGCAGAAAATAAAGCGCCATTCACTCACGGTTTGGATTCCCCCCTTTTTTATTTTGCATCCCATGGCTGAAGGTGTCACACCTAGGTGAGTTAGTCAGGAGGAGCAGGGTGTTTTCTCCACGTGTCCTCCTCCTTGTGGCTGGGTTAAAGCCCTGGGAGGAGCGAGAGGCTGCAGTGCCACCGCGTGTTCCCTGCCAACCTGCTCCTTGTGCTGGGAACAAAACCGGCAGAGCAGCCTTGGAGAGCCCGCAGGAAAGAGTTAACTGCGTCCTTTAAAACCTGACGTCGGTATTTTGTGTCAATTTTTTTAAATTTTTGTCCAGTAGCATTTTTTTTCCCCCACCCTAGTATCTATTTTGGAAATAGAGAAGCAGAAGAGCATCTGGTTGTTCCTGTAGGATAGTTTAAAGTAAATATTTTTTTTTCAGAGACACTCAGAGAGAAAGTGCTACTTTTACATTGGTAAAATGAGTGTGGTAGCAGTTCTCTGCCTGTAAGAGATAGCACAATAAAAGAAGTAAGAGCTGTGACTGAGACTCTCTCCCTGACCTAGACAGAGTTCAAGGGAGCAGCAAATTGCCTGAGGAAAGGAAAACGGCGATCACACACACACACAATGAAAATTATTCTCATTGAGACATCACAAACCTTCACTCACTTCGATGAGGCGGGTGTGGAACTGCTGGTTTTGAAAACACTAAATGACTTGAGAAATGTCACACCAAAACTGCCACATGGCCCTGAGCTTTGCTTTATGTCCCAAGGGAGCCAAGGACTGCAGATAACAGTGGCTCCTCAGGCTTTTTTTTGTTATGCAGTAGGACAGGACTCATTTAATCCTGAACTTGTTAATAAAGCCCAGTTTATTTCATCAGCCTGGCCTCTATTTGTTTCTTCAGCAGGTGGAAGAGAAAGGGGGATGTGTTGGTATAAGTACAATGACATCTGCCCTCTGTGATGCTGTAAAAATGTTTGGGTGCAGTGGATGAGACAGCAGGAGCAGAAGGAACTGGGATAAAGTTCTTAAAATGCCTGAGATGAGTTTTTAATGCTCATCTCTGGGGAGATTCCCCATCTGGATCCTGGGGAATGTTGGGTTTGTCAGTGGGCTCCTCTTCACTCTGTGGGTAGGGCACGGTCTGCTTGCACAGGAAGATATTTTTCAGTGACTAAGAACGGAGCAGGCGGCATTAATCTGAATTTTCCATCTCCCAGCTGATCCCTTGTGCTCACACTGTGAACTGGAGCTGGGCTGATCAGCAGGTTCGGGGGGAAGGTGGCAGAGCCCATTCTGTCCCAGCCAGTCGATATCTCATGGATAACATTGCCCTGACTGCGCTCCTCTTACCCCGTTTATCGCAGCAGGCTCAAGGCTTGCTGGCAAAGCAGACAAAACTGAGCAGCAGGGAAATATGGGCAAAGTTGGTAATGCTGCATTTAAGCATCAATAAAGTAACAGCGTGGCCCTGTCTGTGTGTTGGACTGTTTGCTGCCTGAGGTTTGTTCTCGTGTTCCCGTTTCTTTTCTTTCCAAGTCCCTGTGCTCTCTTTTATCCTCTGATTTCTGGACTCTCACTTTAACAATCAAGTGCTACACTTTGAAAATGTGGGTTTTTTTCCTTTTTCAGCCTCAGAGCTGCCCACAACCAGTTTTTGGAACAAAGGTTATGCCCTGCCTCTGTCAGTTCTTGAGTCACCTGGGTGCTGGGAAGGGAGCCAGGAAAGATCGAGGAAGGCGTGTTCAAATGGTCTTATCACACTGTGCTATAAAGAGCAGCAGTGCAGTGTGGCTTGTTCACAAGGTTTGGAACGAAAGGAATGGAGTTCACAAGGTTTGGAACGAAAGGAATGAAGTGGAGCTAATTTCAGGAAGCTGCAATCACTTCTTTGAGTAACACACTTATTCAGTTGTTCAGGTGTGGATGCTGTGCCATGCACTAAAATTTTAGTCCCTGTGGTGAAAGAACATACTGTGTATGTAGGTGGAAATATAAATATCCTGAAAGTGAGGATGCAGGGGTTTTTTTGTGTTTATTTGAGCTGTTGTTGCGTGCAGGATCACCCAGAGGCTCGGAATTTTATCAGGGCTCTCTTTCATTAGGGGCTGCATGTGTGAGAGATTTTCGACTTCACCTTGTGCTACAAGTAAATAATGCATCCAAATGACTGATGTCTCATCTTTATATACAAGTCAGGCATGGAGGAATTAAATGTTATTCCTGAAGAAATGTGGTATCCCAGAAATCGAAAACCATCTCTTATTTTTTGGTTCCTAATTTTGAAAGGTGTGAGATGGGGTTATCAAGGAAAATATTAGAGCAACCTTTTAAAACACTCTTTCTTTCTTGGGTTAGTAGAAGGGCTTTTATTAGTCATATTTCCCCCATCAAAGTACTCTCTGAGATAAAACTCAATTAAAAAAAAATAAGAACTGTCAACACCTGTCCTCCAGACAAAATGAAAATTATTAGTTTCATTAAAATATCCTAATTTATTTTCCTATTATACTTAGTGAAGTTGTAGAAATCAATGCTAAGGGGACTTGAGGAGGATATCTACTAATTTTCTGCTGTAAAACAGGGTTACCTGTATCCAAAATAACAGTGATATCTTCCTAATCTGCTTTTAATACATGATTTAATGCATGATGGGAGGCTCTTTCTGTATCATACTGTTTATCCACAACCTGAGGATGCACTCTTGACAAATCTGTTATCACAGACCCTCATCTGCAGAGTGCCAGATTAATTATCCATTAGTCACCATAAAAACTGTCAGAATGCCCTAGAACATGCAGGAGCTGGAGCTGGAAGGAAACTGAAGTGCACACTCATATTCACTGTGGAATTCTGAACTGCACAGAGCACTCTGGCCTCTTTCCCTGGGGAAGGAGAATCTCAGTTAGACACCAGTTGCCAGAATAATTTATCTGCAATCTGTGTGGAAGCCCAGCAGGGCCAGCTGGCCAGCAAGAGCTGCTGGTGAGAGCTGCTCTATGAGTGCCATGATTTCCCAACAGTTTGGGTTTTTTTGGAAGGAGGTTTCTTTTGGGTCAATCAGATGGATTCATATTTTATGGGCACATTTTTTGTAAGTGAGGTCCGGAAAAGTACAGTCCAATCTGATCCTGGCTCAAAATAAATGCAAACAGGTTTGCAGTACAAAAAGCTGCCTGGTTTCCTAAACGTTTTAATTTTTGTAACTCCTTTTAGGTTTTGCTGTTAGCATAGACGGCGATGGGTATAATACAATTAAAAAGTTAATATCCTAGGCATTTCCGCAATTAACGTCTGCCCTGGATGAGATCAAAGATCTGAGGTAGCCTGCCATGCTGTCATGGTGGCCAGCAGTGGAGGCCTGGTATAAAAACAGCACAAAGGTGGAAAAATTCTCCCTGGGTATCCTATGTGCAGCTCAGGGATGTTCCTAGCCAGAGGCAGCACCTTTGTGTTTAATTGTCATTAATGGTTTTCCCCCATTCATTTGAATGATGCCTTTTTGCATGACTATTGCTCTTCTGTAATAGGTGACACACCTTAATTATGGGGGATGAGAGGATGCATTCCCTTTTGTGTTGTTCCAAAGTGCTGCATGATAATTTCACTTGACGTAACCTATTTTTGTTATTATGAAAAAAATAAAGGAATAAGAGTTTCTTATTCATCCTCTCTGTGCTACTGATTATACGGTTCACTGTTATGTTCCTCTGAAATTGGTTTTCCAGGCTGAAAAGTCCTAACCTTTTCATCCCACTTTGCATGCAAATTGTTTCACACCGTAGGTCACCTTTATCAGCCTTCAATTTTCTCGCTCCACTCTACAATTTTTAATGTGGGATGGCAGAACTGCACACAGTATTCAAGGTGCCAAGACACCTTGGACTTATACACTGATATATTCATTATTTCCTTTTTTTCCTTCCCTATTCTGTACCTAATAATTCCTCTATGTTCAGTGAGCATTTTTGGCTGCTTCTAAACTGACATTTTGAAGTCAAACACAAGTGCGGAGGATTTTTACTTGGCCTTCACACTTCCTGCAAGAATGTTGAATATAAACACATTTTAGTGGCTATTACAGAGTTAGTCCTTGATAGTAACGTTGTGACACGAGCCAAAAATACCACTGGGAGGAGTCAAAACCAGATGCTCCTGCTTGAGCTGCCTGACTAGTTTATCCATGAAATGTTCTGTAAAGTGTCTAAAAATACCCCAGTGACATTTAAATCGACATAGGAGTAATTAAATTCTACTATTATTCTGGGATCTCCAGTCCTGGCAGACTCTCTGAAAGCGATTTTCCCCTAGTTTGTGGTTAACTGTCCTGATCTTGACCTGGATTAGTGGTCATGTATAGACTTTGCCTTGAGAGTTGCTTTTAAATATTTTGCCTGACACATCTGTGTGAGATTTGGGATTTACAATTGGACGTCAAACCGTTGCTGTGGTTTTGGTGGTCTTGCAAGGTTTCCATGGGGCTTTCAGGTCCACATCAGCTTTCATGATGAAGGTCATGTGTGTAAACACACAGCTTAAAATTGTGAAGAGCCATTGGTCTAGAGGAAGAAAACTGAAATATTCATTAGAAACACATTTTTTACCTGTAGAGAGTAAGTGATGGAAGAAATCCAAGCCCAAATTGCAAAATGTTTTACATGAATTCCTGAACCACGCTCGACAGATTGTTGGGCACCTAGAGCCCTCCAGCCATCTGCAAAACGAGATGAAGCCTTGGGGGGTTCTCACAAACGTTCTCTAGCTGTGGCTTGATCAATACACTCAAAAGTGTTTCTTTCTACCCTTTGCTCCCTTGTTACATAATAAATTCATGTGGACTCATCCACACGGCAGCCCCTGCCAGCTGTTAATGCCGATGCTGGATCTGGACAGTGGGTGCTCTCTGTGCCTCTCAATTGTTCCTTGCTCTGTGCTGGGTCCCTCAGCTCGACTATCACTTTATTATCAGCAGGAGATTTGGATGCTGCTGCCTCTTTTGCCAGTTTGTGGGATATTTTAGATAAATCAGAGCAATGTGTGCAGCCTCGTTGTGCTCTCTGCAGTATCCTGCTTCATTTTGAGTTTAATGGAATTTGTAAGGAGGAGTTTCCTTCTCTTGCACACTTTAAATTAGATATACTGTGCCAGCAGACACTGGATTTCACTCCTCTTTGTCGACTCCAGACAATAATTCCAGTGGGAGAACGGAATAGAGTGCTTCCTGAAAATCTGAAGTAATCCTTCCAAATGTCTCCCTCATGTGAAGCCACTGGCAGCAATGCAGATACAGCGTGGATGAATATTGCCTTGGCCTCCACTGGATCTCTTTCATTTGGTTTTGGCAACACACTTGAGATTTTTTAAAATGATTTTTTTAAAATGAATCAGTCAGTCTCTCCACAATCTGAATCCAGTCTGGCTGATCTTATTCAAGTTGTACATTTTTTTTTGACGTTGATGAAAATTAATTGATCCCTAGATATGCTGTTGATGCTAATTTATTTCCTGCAGCTGCAAAAAGCCCGTATCTCAACAGGCAATTTGAACTTGAATATTCAACACAAAAGCAGGTTCAGCAGACAATGATGTTGCTTTTTTGTCTAGATCTTATCTGGAAGAAGTGTTGTGGCCAGTAATTTACCTGAAAAATCACTGTATACATCCTCTGTTACTGACAGGCTTCTTTGCAGCCTCTCTGGAAGCCCTGCTGAAAGTTTTCCCCACTAGACTGGGAATCATGTGCAGAGAAAGACTGGAATTTCTTCCCCAAACTCTGATTTTTAACAGAGAAAACACACCAAAGGCTTTCAGTTGTCAAATCAATGTTTCATTTAGAATATCAATGAATCAATTAGGGCATCCCAGTTATTTAGGATATTTTTGTATCTAAAAGGGATGAAATATAAAAATTCTCCTTCCTGACTACTCCGGTCCTTGCAGGTTGGTTTGTTTCCCCTTGTCCATCAAGGGGACATTGCAGAAATCCCTGCAGCCTCTTCTGGGCTGCCAAGGAAGTGCCTGTCTCAGGGTGCTGTGCAATGCCATCTGTCCCAAAATTTCCTGCCAAAATGATAACTTCCACTTCTTTCTTTGCCCTTCCAGTTAAACTCTTCTGCTCTTCCCTTTGTGTTGGGTGTAGCAGCAGTACGGCCACAGATCGCAAGCTTGCCTTGCTGCTGCAGCTGCAAAACTTGAATTTTCTTTTCCATTGAGCTGGTTTTCTGTGAGATTGGCAGGTGAAGGAGCAGCACCAAACCTCCTGGCAGTGGCAGGCAGGTCACTCAAGCTGAATGGCTCCAGGTCTGCTCTTTCTTGCCATCTGCCCCTCACTTCTCTTGGGGGTCTCTCCTGTTACTGCTTCATTTCTATTTCTGCTTTCTCCCTCTCTCTAAAGAGTGTAACTCAGAGTGCAGTGGCCCAGATGAGACAGACCTTGCTTTCTTGCAAGATGACAAATGTAAGAAAATCCACAGTATGGAAAGGAAATTAAGTTGTTTCATCAAAAATATATAGGCAAACATATATGTAAAATGCCTACATCCAATATTCTGCATTTTAGATGAAAAAGAAGATGAAAATTGATGTCTGTAGGAATTGCAGTCAGTTGGAAAACATGCATGAGTTGCTTTCTGTTAGCTTTCCTCTCACTACTGGGATCCATCAGTAAAAGCTGGTTTATTCCCTCCTGGACTGGGTAATTTAGCTCCTCTTTTCTCCATCACAGGGCCATGGTTGAAAAAAGACTCTGTGTTCTATGCTGGATTCCACAGCTCTGAAAGCACATCTTGGCAATAGTCCAGACCAGGAAAATTGAATGCTGTTCATATAGATCTCTTGTGCTGTATCAGCTTTCTAGGACTGTTTTTTTTCCTCAGCTTTCTCTCTTCCCCCATTGTGAAAGCTGCCCTGAGCTTTCTGAGCTCCTGTTCAGCGCTGGGCTGTGTTCTGCTCTGAGGTTGGGCAGTGTGTTAGTAATGGGTGACGTGAATCTTCATTTTTTGTGTATGAGCACACAGAGGAATGCACAGACAAGCACAGACTAATTCTTCCAGCCATGGGAGTTCACTGGAGAGGAAGAAACTCTGGGTTTCTTGTCTCCTCATAACTGTGGAATAGGACTGTGAATTGTTTTCTAAAGATACTGAGCTTTTAATCAGTTGCAATTCCACGTGGACAAAAAACCAAAGAACAAATAACTCATAACATGAAGAGCATAGATTTGTATGTGGAACCAAGGAATGCATGTTTCATCCAAACCAGAATAAAAGTCTGACCCTTTTTTATCAACATATTCCCCAAGCTGTAGCAGTACAGAGCTCATTTTATCTTTTCATGGATTGCTGTTTGCAATGGAAGTGGGGGACAAAAACGCTTTGGGTTTCTGCCTCATGTCCTGATCATCTGATAGGGAATTTGGCCATGAAGTAACATGGCTGCTATGAAATATTCATTCATGTAGCCACAGTTCTTTCCTCTGAAACCAAAGCCTGACAAAGGGGAGTGAGGTGGGGTGGCTGTGCCTTGCATCCTTGTACAAGCTGGGATTTGCCCATGGCACAGCCTGGGGCCACCTCAGGAACACTCGAGTGTATCAGTGAAAAAATACCCTCAATAAATCAGGCTAACAGGGCAGCAAAAACTGCGTGAGAAATCTGAGTTTGCCAGTTAGAAAATGGAGGGAGCAGAAAACCCCAGGAAATCTCCCTACTCCACTTTGCCTCAGGTCTTGAATCCTGAGATCCAGCCCAGGACTTTGACCCTTCTGCTGGCAATTTGTTTGTTCTAATTATGAATTTAATGGTTCTTTGAGCCATTCTCTTGTATTAATCATCAAATGGTAATAATGCTGTTCTGGTAGTTAAGTCTTCTATCCCTGTTTTTATCTCTTTCAGGAGAAATACTCGAAAGGACAAATTTTATATTTGTATTCCATTTTATAAAGAATAGCTATAAATTGTTATGGGCTTCAGTGTGAAATAAAAGTGATTAAGAAAGAGTCTGTGTATCAAACCCTGGTGGTTTTCCTTAACTACAATTGTCAAACAGAAGGTCTTGTCTGTGTTCTTTTTCAAAAAATTGTTTTTAATTACTGATCCTGTTCCTTGGTTATTGTACATAGAAGAAGAATATGACTTCACTTGTCAGCCACCTTTCCTACACAGTGTTATTCCTTTTCAGAAATTATATAATCTTGTAGCCTACTGAGAAATAAATTAAGGAGCACAGAGATTTAGTCCTGGAATTGAATCCCCAATTAAAGTTGCAGTTGCTCAAAGTGTTTATTTTCCTTTTTCAAACCTAGTAAAAGGTCACTTGGAATATGGCTAATGACAACTTTGGTGGAGTTATAAGAAAAATGTGCTTATATAATATTTGACTTCAAAGTCCCATGGAAACATTGCAATTAAGTTCTGTGAGACCCAAAGAACTCTTTGGTTTCTTTTTGTGCAGATTTGGGATTTTACAGGGAGTGTTTGCCAGGCAGGAGCAAAGATGGGGAGGTGAGGAGAGAAGCTATGAAAGAAGTAGAAAAGAATGAAGAAAGAATAAGAAAAAGAGATGGGAAATGGTGTTAGTTTTATCCACACTGAAAATAAAGCCTTCATGAATTGAGGAATAAAAACAAGAAAATATTTGAACTTGGGGTTGAGTAATCTGCTCCAAACTTTAATGAACTTTGAATTGCGTCTCTGTAGCGTTAGTGTCTTTTTAATGGAAAATCATAAAAGATTGGAAATATAAGCAAGTTACATGTTACAATAAGCATAGTAATGAGACTATAAATATACTAAGTTGTTGTAATAAATGTAAATCTGAAAATGTAAAATAAGTTTTTGAAAGCAGGATATGTTGGGATATCATAAAAAGTCCGCTTTAAAATTTGGATATTTTATTTTCTAATTTGTACTTCTAAACTTTTTACTGAGACAAATAATAAAGAAAAATGACAATTTCTGTTTGGTCACACAGGCCAGTAAAAGTTTTAAGAAAGTTATTTTATGCAAGAGAGAAGGAAGGGTGGGTTGAATTTATCACGCTGTAAACTGAAATGGAGATTCATAAAGTACTAATGAATCTGCATGTTTCATATCCATCATATTATATTCTGCAGAAGGTGAAGGTTACATTGTGGAATATTCTCTCCTGCTGGCACCAAATTGATATTGTGGGATATTCTCTCCTGCTGGGACCAAATGGACACGATGTCCATAAGGAATTACAGTTTATCTGTTGATATACTGTGTATTGGGGCCTGAAGAACACATAGAAAGTGGTGTCCTTTTGATATGACATGCCAGAAAAAAAGACAATTACACTCAAGGGTTATAACCCACCCAGAAAAAAAGACAATTACACTCAAGAATGTTATAACCCACCCAGGAGCTCAGAGCTCTAGAGAGGGATTTTTGTATAAGCAAAACAGTTTAGGAGAAACAAGGATAAAATATGATGGCTATAAAGTAATGACTGGGTAGTGCAACCCCATAACTGCTGCATGGCTTATTTTGAGTATCAATGTCCGCTTTGGTTGGTTCTTTTTTTTTTTTTTAGTTTTACCATTAAATAGCTGTGATAAGTCATGGCTGAAATAAAGACATTTCTTGCATGTCAAACAAAATGATGCATTGAAAGGTGTGAGCTTTAACTGTGGCCATCACGAGAGGTTTTAACTTTAAATTTAGCCTGCATGAGATGCATCCAAGAAGTGATAGCCATTAATGCTTCAGAAATCTCTCCCAAAGGTAGAAACAAAAATGAAAGGATTACTTTGGGCATTCATCTGTCAGAGATGCTTCAGTTCACAGAAATAACCTTTGCTGTGCCAGATGCAAGCTAAATTGAGCTAAGTTAATGGTGCCTTTCAGGATTGAAAGGTACTGTCTTTTGCGAAATATTGATGGGGAATATAAAAGACCCCAATTCAAATAACTGAATAAATCCTAAAAATAATCACAGAATCATGTCAATTGGGGCTGGAAATGACCTTTAAAGATCATCTAGTCCAATGAGCCAGGACATCTTCAACTCAATTTGGTTGCTCAAAGTCCTGTCCTGGAAACCAGAGGAACTACTGAGTTATTGTCAAGCACATTTAAGAAAAAATTACTAAACCATCACACAGATATTTCAAATCTGTGCTAACAGTGTTGTACACACAGGAAAACAAGTTCTTGCAGGCTGTTGAGTATTTAAGGACTGGAAAGAGAACACCAAGGTTATGAATTCAAGGATTTTGAGTTCAGAGAATGTGACAATTAAAACACACATAGAATGTGTCCAGTTCTAGCCAGGGCAACACAGATCTGGCAATAAATAACTTATGGGAAAATTTGCAGTGGAAAGGGTCAGAGTAAACACATGGAAAATGAGTCATCTGTTGTTTAAATGCCTATTGATATGATAAGAACTTTAGATTTTGATCAGTAAATACACTGAAGGAACTTTGTGTGAACTTACATGCATTAAGCTGAATTTTCAAAATGACTCAAATAAAGGATTGGCCAAGCTCAGCAATAAACTCCAGCTTCTTTTGGAAATAAGACCTTATAGTGATATTAAGCTTGCAAGTATTATTTTTATTGTCCAAATAAATCTAGAAAGAAGGCAAAGAAACTACAATATGAAGAAATTGGAACTGAAGAATTAAATGACTTTGCCAAAAAATGCTGAGTATGAACATTCTGTGTGTATTTTCCCTGTCATCTGGAGGTAACAGACTGCCCAAGGGGCTTTTCTCAGTGTCTGCCTTGGCCATTAACTAGAAAGTATAAACCACAAAATTATTCCTGTGGATAAAAGCTGACCTGGAGTATTTCTTTGTAATCTCACTACATTGTTTTGGGAATGAAATATAAAACGGAGACACAATTCTGGATTCCCATATGTGTGAAATCTTAAAGAAGCCATTTCTATACAGTGTGCATAAAAATCTCAATACTGCATGCTGCATTTACCAGGAGCAGTGCTAGAAGGATGTCACTTTACTAATTCTATCTGTCTTAAAACTTGCTAAAAGCTTTCTTAGAATAACTCTGTCTTTCAGCTGTTCTGCACAATTCTGCTTTGGTTGGATAATAATATTTATTAACTGAAATAAGACTTCTCATGTCCAGCCACTGTTCTGTTGTCAGCTGGACTTTCATGGTCTAGAATGTTTTGGGCTGAATTCTTCCTGGTGTCACTTTAGCTGATTTTTCAGCAGGGTAAGAACTGATAGCTGATTTTTCAGCACTGTAACTCCCAGGATCTGAATGCTCCCTGTTCAGGAGCTGAATTCCCCCTGGTGCCACTTTAGCTGATTTTTCAGCACTGTAACTCCCAGGATCTGAATGCTCCCTGGTGCCTCCTGTAGCTGATTTTTCAGCAGGGTAAGAACTGAATTCTTCCTGGTGCCACTTTAGCTGATTTTTCAGCACTGTAACTCTCAGGATCTGAATTCCCCCTGGTGCCACTTTAGCTGATTTTTCAGCAGGGTAAGAACTGAATTCTCCCTGGTGTCACTTTAGCTGATTTTTCAGCAGGGTAACTCTCAGGAGCTGAATTCTCCCTGATGCCTGCTGTAGCTGATTTTTCAGCAGGGTAAGAACTGAATTCTCCCTGGTGCCACTTTAGCTGATTTTTCCGCACTGAAAGAACTGAATTCTCCCCGGTGCCACTTTAGCTGATTTTTCAGCAGGGTAAGAACTGAATTCTCCCTGGTGTCACTTTAGCTGATTTTTCAGCAGGGTAACTCTCAGGAACTGAATTCTCCCTGGTGCCACTTTAGCTGATTTTTCAGCACTGTAACTCTCAGGAACATCAGGAGTGTCCGAGGAAATATTAATATCTTTTATAAAGAGGGAGGGCAGTGTACTCTAACTATTTGGCAATAGAAAAACATGCAGCATATGTAATTTCAGAGGATTCACAGGGCTTCAAATATTGATTGCTTAGGGCTTTGTTTTGATATCAAACAAATGATTACTTGCTTGTTCTGCCAATAGGATGCTCTACAGTTTTAAATAATACTCTCTCAAGATCCCTTTCCATCTCAACTATTCTGTGAGACTGTCCAGGTCAAAGTCCAAAATGTAATTGAAATAATATTGTCTAATTTCAAGGTGTAACCACCCTGTAATTTAATTTCTGATCCACCTGTTTAAGGCATGGACAAATTTATATTGAAATTGTAATTGAAAAAAGTTAGGTCTGTAGCACAAATCACGTATTACAAAAACTCCTGTTCTTGCAGAAACTCAATTAAATATATCTACTTTAACAAAAATTAATGGAAGTAGGTATCTAGTAGCAGAAAAGAAAGTGCCATCAGGAGATTTTAATGCAGTGCCATTCTTGATTATGTTTATTAAGATTTGTTTACTAAACTGATCTACCTATTTTCTTCTCATCTAATTAAAATTAATTACAAGAGGAGTAATTTTGCTTGCAGTCAGACCTGCTACACTGAGCAGATTATTTACTTGAGTTCTAATTTTACAGCTGCATCTGATTCTGCAGTATTGGATTTTAATATGTGGATGCTCATCTTCTTGCACTTTCTAAAATGAAATTACTTGTGTGTGATTACTGGGACTTTCAAGAGTCATTTTGGTTAAGAGTGAGATAATTTGCCACTTTACCATGGAAAGATGGAATTTAAGCTGAGGAGATAGCTGTGTTGAAAATATATACTTACTTAAGTTACTGCCCTTTTTCTGAATAGTTTTAGAATAATCATTTTATAAACATATGTATTTACCGCTGGCTTGTGCTGGGAAAATAGAGAAATGTCTGTTCAGTTGAGAAAAAGGACATTTAGCAATTGTAAGCATATTGAAATCAGTGGGGATGGGTTCAATATCTTCCATGTAAGGAAATTTTTTGCATAATACATTTATGTCTATTTATAAATGGCATAGTATATATTTCATTAAAAGTCTTAATGGTTTAAAATAAAGCGTGGTTTGCCTAAATGAAACAGGTTCAGCACTTTATCTGGAAGCCAAAAATAGTTGTTTCTATCTCAATAAAATACAGATTATCTTCTTACAAGCCAAGGTGGCAAATTGAAATTGAAAGCTCTGAAAATATTTTAATTTACACGCCAGCCTCAACACGCAGTATGAGACTGACAGCCCAGTGGCTGGAGATGTGGTTTGATCAAATTGTTGGGGTGGACAGGAAAAGAAGGAAGGAAATGTTGGAGAAATGAAGGAAATGCTGCTCAAGGCAGCCCAGGGGAACTTTGGGGAGGACAAAGCACAGGCTCCCTTCTCCCCCCTGCATTTCCCACTCCTTCTGGGGGAGAAACAACTTGCAAAGCAGGATCACTTTCTTAAAAAGTAATTCACGAGTTAAAGAATAAATTGGCCAGTGCCTGGTGCGCACCAGTGATGAAATTAAAGGAGCAGAGCCAGTGGGAACAGAAACTGAACCGGGTGTGCAGGGGGGATTTCTCTGTCACAACCAGCCTGCCCCAAACAGCAACTGGCCTGAGAATGGAAGCAATTCTTCAGCTTTCAAATGCAACATCCACTGGGATTTATTCATTTCCGATTGCTAAATCAGTTCTTAACAAGCCCTCTGTAGGCAAAATACCCATTGTCTGTAATTATTGATAAATTATATTCCTGCGAGATGAATCGATGTGCATGCTAACTCCTATTTATCTTCGATAAAATGCACTGAAATTTGTTCATGTAGGCTGAAATAGGTTGTTAAGAATTGAAAAAATGTAAGGGGTGTACCACCTTGTTTATTTGTTGTTTTGGTGGTTTTCTTTTTTGGTATTTTAATAGCTAGGTAATGTTGCCATGAAACATAAAAAAAAAATCTAACGAGACTAATCAAAAACCTCAGACAAATATCTCTCCTTGATTGAATTTTCAGATGATTTTATGTAACCAGAGCGCACTGGGCTCTCTAAAAATGTAATGCACTTTAATAAATGGAGCACTGGAAATGTAGCAATGATATTGCATGTATAGCATTCATTAAAAAGCCCTGAAAAAGAATCCAAAAGCAAAATGTATTTAAAAATGCATTCCTCAATGGTATTATTCCAACACCATTTTTTCTACAATGAATGTCCTACTGCCCTAAGAATACTCCAAGCTTTTTTTTAACATATAAGGGTAAGAGGAGAAAATTAAGAGATGATGTGGAATAGCATTTTAATCTATAAAACTTTTATAATAAGGTTAAAAAACTCCTTTAATATAGTGCTTTGGATGTATACCTAGGAACTATTCCTTATTTAAGCAGAAGTCTTTTTCCCTGAGAAAAAATGGGAAAACATTAGCTAAAGTCAGCATCACCCATCTGCAAATCATTTTTGCAGATCTTCAAATACACGAAGTCTACAGATTTATTTTCTTTAAAAAGAAAAGAAGAACAAGGAGGGGATGCCACCAGGGGAGCTTTCTGACATTTTTCTTGAGTTATTTTGCCTCTTAACTGATGACTGGTGCTCTTCTTAAATGGAAATTCCTGCATCACTCCGGTTTTTCATGAGGTTTTTCAAATCTGCTCAACGTTCTCTTAGAAAATTTGGAAAGGGCAAATTTTAGTAAGAGCTCTAGACCGATCTCTTCAAGAGAGAAACTTCAGCTCTGTGGAAATAAATTCAGCAAATGATTCTGCTGAGATTTCACTGAGAGTTTAATGCCCAAATCTTTCAATATAAAGAAAATGGATAACAGCTTTTTGTCTAAATACCTTAATTTCTTGATTGCCTTAAAAATTTAACTAATTCATAACTAAATAGAGCACAGTAAGCTTCCTTAGGGGATTTTTAATGTGCAAGTGAAAAGTTCTGGAGATCTCACTTTCCACAGGAGGGAGCCTCTCTCCCACTGAGCTTGGAACAGGATTTCGACAGAGGATTTTTTTCTCTTTTAAAACCCATGTAGAAAGACAGTGGCCTGTACAGAACGTTAGAGCATGTTAGAGTAAAATCTAAACTTGAAAAAAAAAAAAAAAGGGACAACCCCACCCCTTTAAATGATAAGTAAAACTTTGGGATAAAGAAAACATACAGCATTTAAATATTCGAAATACAAAAAAACTGAAGTAATTTTCAAAGATGCCATTGAAATTTGAACCTTCCTATAAATTTTGAAGTGAAAACAGGTTTCTTTTTTTTTTAGAAATTAATTATTAGGTTTATAAGATGTTGAAATAGGTTTCAAATATACATGTTCAGAAAAGTTTTCTTTTTAATGTTTCCTTTGAAAGGATCTTTCCCAGGAAAAAATGAACCAAAAGGGAAATGTCTCTCAAAATCTATGAACAAGTTGAAAAAATCTTCTTGTGATGAGAATCTCATTGCTATTTTATATTGTACACAAAAATGCCACGAATAGAAGTATGATTGGAAACTTTATACCCTTACAAATATGGACTTTTTTTGACTCACAGTTCCTTTCCTGTTGAAATAGGAACCAACACAAAAACATCCCTATGGGGATGACTTAAAATGTCTCACTGGAGCAGGAAGTCCTAAGTGAGAAAATCAGATACATGAAAAATGACCAATAAATTGCCCCAAGTGAGAAAATCTGATCCATGGTGAATGATCAATAAATTGCCCCAAGTGAGAAAATCTGTTCCATGAGGAATGATCAATAAATTGCCCCAAGTGAGAAAATCTGATCCATGGTGAATGATCAATAAATTGCCCCAAGTGAGAAAATCTGGTGCATGAGGAATGATCAATAAATTACCCCAAGTCAGAAATTCTGATCCATGAAGAATGATCAGTGAATTGCCCCAAGTGACAAAATCTGATCCATGAGGAATGATCAATAAATTACCCCAAGTCAGAAATTCTGATCCATGAAGAATGATCAATAAATTGCCCCAAGTCAGAAAATCTGATACAGGAAGAATGATCAATAAATTGCCCCAAGTCAGAAATTCTGATCCATGAAGAATGATCAATAAATTACCCCAAGTCAGAAAATCTGATCCAGGAGGAATGATCAGTGATTTGCCCCAAGTGAGAAAATCTGATCCATGGTGAATGATCAATAAATCGCCCCATTATTTTGTGTTCTCTGCTGTAAACACCGATGCAATGGGATTGTTCCCAGAGCTGGGCCGCTCATCCAGAGCTCAGTGTGTGAGTGACAGGGGCTGCAATGTTGCAGAAGAGCCTGGGGGTTGCTGTGGAGCTCACACAGAGCTCCCTCATTCCCTACAGAATCAGCAGTGAGTGGCTTTTGTCCCCGGAGAATGCAGATTGCCCTGAGAATGAAGCAGATCTCATCATTAAAGAGGGAAAATCTGGTAAAAATTCCACCTGAGAGCTTTTCTCGTTGGATTTTTAGCGTTCTCTCTGCAGCAGGGACAGGGAGAGGCATTTGAAGAGGTGAAGTGTCCTGGCTGAGGTTCCGGGACAGATCGCTGCTGGAGTGGGAAAAACCACACACATTCCTGTAAGCTGCTTCAAAGTCACCATCTCACAAATATCTAAAGATTTAATAAGGTTTTTCAGAAGCCATCGAAATATTGGAAGTGAAAGAGATGCTGCATATTTTATGAGATATCTTTCAACTGCAGTGATAAAATTTTAAATGCTATTTCATTGTTTTTTTTGTTTATTTTTTTCTCCCCTAGAACCACTGACAAAATAATTGTTTTATGGCATTATTAGACTCAGGATCCATTTAATAATGTGGGGAAGAGAATGCAAAATACAGAGGAGAAAACAACTGAATACTGTTTGTTTCTCACAGAAAATTTCTCAGGAGGGCCATGTGTAGAGGATTGGTTTTAACCCTTTATATTTTTGAATCTTAGCTCCAGTCAGAAATGAAAAAGATTATGTTTAAAGCATATATATTAGAGAATATTATCTGAGCACACACTAAGATGTTCTTTTTACCATTTCATTGTTTTGTTTTCATTCTTTAAAGACTGGACAAACTGAAATATTTTATCCAAGTGCTCCTACCTTCTTTAGTTGAAACTAATGGTGATGAATACATCAAAATATAAGTTATTTTTTATTTTCTCCAGGGGAAAAGCTAATGGACAGAATTTTGCTGAATAGAATCCTCTCTAATTAAGTCATCTCTAACTCCATCAACAATTCCTGCTCAGGTCTCATTACCTTTTCTGTTCATTCTGCAAGATGATCTTCCACACTTCCCTTTCGATATCCATCTATTCTTACCTCAGCTCAAATTTGTTCCATTTACAGCAAACTGAGAATTTGGATGAGATTGTTTTATAATTTTACATTGGCTATTAGCAGGCCTGTGCCATATATTGACCCTTAATTTTTCTTTTAATATTTTCCATAACATTAGGAGAGACCCTAAGATGGGTTAGTAAGTCAGGGGACTGTTCAGAAGTGCTCCTGGAAAAGACAGATTTGTTGAGAATAACAACAAAATCTCCTTGAAATAGAAATACTTAAGGGCCCAATTTCTATCTCAAAACAAACAATCTTTGTTGTATTTTAGGAGATCATTAGGAAAACTGAGATTTTATGCATTTAAAAATGGAAGAGGATGACTGCTATTGAAGCAGAGGCAATGATGTCCTGGTTTTGACAGAAATAAATGATGTTATTAACAGATCCATGGGCTGTCTGCATTCAGCAGTCAGAGGAATTGACAGTGGGAGCTGCTCCTATAGAATATCGGTGTTTTTGAAAATATGAATGGTCACTGTGAGAAAAACCGCATGGTTATTTAGAGACCCAAGACAAATGGTATCAGTACTGTTTAAACAACAATGCAGTGAAGTTGGCTAATATAAGGAACTCTTTTTGTTTCCATGCTGATTTTGTTTTCCTAACACAGAAATATGTTGATAACTGTATAGATCATCTAAATCATCATAGATCATCTAAATTAGTTTAACTGCAGCAAAATTGACTCCGAAATGATAACAAAACAAATGATGGAATTGTATTTTTCCTGCTGATTAGCCTGATAAAATTATTAGTCTTACTTTGGAACTAAATATGCTTACTTGTCGATTTGTGAAGCTGAAGTTTGTGTTTATGAAGCTGAGGCTCAAGCACACACAGGTTCTGATTAGAGAACTTGCTTTATAACAATAACTGTAACTGAAATTTCAGAATTTCTGCTTGTACTATATAGCAAACCTTCAGCAAAATTCAGTCCTTGTATTGTCACCAAATCTGTCTCTCAAAAGTTAAATACACATGGACTAATTAAAGTAAACCCCAAATCTATTTCAAATATAAAATTATCAGACTTGCTGCTGTGAAGGAGAAATCCATCTCTGATCAACGATGTTTTAATTAACGCTGACATCGACTAAAGCAGTCTCAAGGACTTTTCTGCTCCTCCCAGTGCCCTGCAGGTGGGTGGGCACAAAACTCGAGTGGGCTTCAACCACGACAGTGAGCACTGATTCAACTGCACCGAAACACAGGGGATGTTCTGGAGGGTTTGAAGCTGATGTCAAAATGTAAGAGAATTAAAGGGATAAGTGGCTCATTATAGTCAATTTGATATAGTGTCAGTTAGAAGTAATGGAATGGCTTCATAGCAAATTTTAGTGAAAACAGTATAATTAAGGTCGATTGATATGAATTTATGAAGAGCTGATCTCATGTGACTCAATTAACTTGGTATCTTTTATTATGACTTATTTCACGGAAATAATTATGTCTGTGCCCTAAACCAGGGCTTCTGCAGGGTTGTTTGACCTGGTTAGATCAAGGAACATGAATAATACAAAATCACTGTAGCATATATCAAGTGATTGCTCAAGACAGTTATACCAAACTTTAATTGTATATCGAGCATTTCTCTCCTAGGCAGCTCCAGTCAGTCTTTGAATGATAATTTTTTGAAAGAAATCTGAAAACTGCTGCTTTACTCTTTGGAAACAAAAATTTCCAGGGAGTCATTAAAAAATACAACAGGCAAGTCTGCAAGCAGTTTCAGCCACTTCATAATCTGAGTCCATTATAAAAATTGTTATCCATAAATCCACTTGTTGTGATATCAAGATAATAGGTTGCATCTACAGAAGAAGTATTAAAGGCTAAAGTGCTGTCTAGATGCCAAGTTCCTTTGGGCAGCACCCTTTAACGGAGGAACGTGGATGATCTGTTCAATCCAAAATATTCTGGTTTTCTTCCCAGGATGGCTGTGGTGAGAACTGGCACTGAGATACTTTGGGGTGCTCCCTGTGGACTTGGACCTTTCTGATGTGGAGTATGAGTCCTGTGCAAAGAGAATGGAGATTTGTGCTCTCATAACGATTTCTGAAAACAGACTCCTTGGCTCTGTCCTGTTATTTATCTGGCATTTTGGCATCTCAGATTCTTATTTCAGCTTTGAGAGAAATAAAAGGCACATGGGAGGGTTTGAGGAACCCAAGCTGCTTACTAGGAATGCGCTGATTTATGAGGAAGAAAATACTTTAGTAGCTGTGATTTATTTCCCATTGTAGATATTAGTATGTCTGGTGTAGAAATTAGCTGGAGGTACTCATTAAACACTTTTATTTCCTAAGAGCAGCTGTCTAGGGCTGTGTGCCTTATTCATAGATCCAGTGACCACTGAGAGATCCTTGTTTTTCTCTGCTGGCTGTAGGGGACATCAATAGAAATGAAGACACAAACCTTGTAGGTGGCTGAGGGGAGCAAGATGAAACCTGCACTGGCTGGTGATTTCCTAGCAAGGCACAAACAGCATCCCGGTACCCTGAAGAGCCAAATTCCACATCACTGAAGGATGATCACTCCACATCCACCAGACTGCCTGCCACGGCCAAATATTCGGCTTCTTACAGGGTAGGATTAGAAAACAGTACCAGACAGAAAAGAATAACTGGGGCGTCCCTGGGGCAGGTAAGAGGAGGACCTGTGACACCCCCTAACTCCAAAGAGATGAGCAATTTCTCTCCTCTTCAGCGAGGTACAGAAGCACGCGTTCAGGGTACCATCAGCCTTGGCCAATGCACTTTCAGACAATTTGCATGACGCTGGGTAAGTGGCTTAAGTACTTTGCTAAATCGTAGCCACAGGGCAAGAGACAATTCCCACTTTACATACCGTACTGCTAATAGCTTTTCTGATCTCTGTAATGGAGTTCTGAGGGCACAAAACACGATTAAATCAGGAAAAAAGTAATAACAAAGCACTTAGTGCTGCAGTATTATATCTTTGCATGATGGAATTCCTGTAAAAGGGCAGCTAATCAGTTTATTTACTTCCAGGAAAAAAGATTTTTTTCATAGTAAAACCAAAACCCAGCCCCACAAAAAACTCAGGTAACATTTTGTCTGGTCACTGTGTAGGAGTGCACAAATACAGCTGGACCAAATAAAGCACTACCACACTCACTTTGTCAATGATGCTGTGATTAGAGAAGGGATGTTATTAAAAGGCAAGAAAAGCATGAGGACTTAGTTAAACAGTTGTCCCCTGTCCCTTGACCCCACATTAACCATTTATCAGAGGGTAAAGAGGATATACTGACCTTGCTGAAGCCCATGGGCAGATTGCCATTGGTTGCAAGAATACCACAGCATAAAGTTATATCTCATAAATATTTCTGAGCAAAAAATGACAGGAGAATTATTGACAGACTGTCAGAGGCTAAGCAGGGCTCTATCTTAATTCCTCCACTCAAATACTAGTCTCTGTAATCTAAATGTTTGCTAGAAAAGGAGAATAGGTTTTTACTAAATAAAAAGGTACATTACTTTTTATTTTTTACTACAAAAGATAACTTTTAACTAACTATGAAGGTATGTTACTATGCTGATTTTGCTATGAAGGTGTTATTTTTTACCCTCTTAATACTGCCATTGGTATTAACATTGAAAATACTATACTAAGTTTGTAAGTAAGGTGATAAAAGGTGTGTCTAAGTGTGCTCTCAGTAAGAAAAAACAGTGAACACCATTAAAACCAGGTGAAAATGCAAATTAAACAAATTTCCTGCTCCATTCAAGATACACACCAACGAGGATGTGTAAAATAATTCAAGCAAGCCTGATGATGTTCACTGAAGTATAAAGCTGTGTGTTCTTCCTGGTTCTTGCCTTAAATACCCGGTTTTGAATGATTTTTGGTTTTTCCCTGTAGAGCTGTAAAGCTGGACAGCCGTCTCAGTGCCTCATCCTCGCGGGCAGCAGGGTCAGCTGCCGGTCAGTGGAGCTTTGCTTATCTTTCCCTTCCCTGCAGTTCTCTGTGCCTGGGCCTGCTGCAGATATTGAGCAAAACATTGGCGTGATGCCACTGCTGGGGAAAGGAAAAACACACGTGGTCAACTGCTGGGAGCGTCAATCACCGCCAAAGCAAAATCCCGATTCAGGCGTTTATTTCTCCAGGCTTTTCATTAGGGTTTATTTTTGTGTTAACCATCCAGAAAAGAAATCTTTGGAATAACCAATCGGTCACTTCCCTGCTGTACTCATCCCAGATGGGAGAGGACATGTGTTTGTTCTCTGTTTGATCCAACTTGCTCTTCTGTAGTTGCTCTGTTTTAGAATTTTCCATTCTCTCTCATGGAGAATATAGATAAACTGTACTCCTTGTACTTTCTTAATCTCTGTGTTTTGTGTTAGATGTTGTACAAACCTCGACCAATAGATCTTGGGAGGTGGATTGCCTTTTGACCAACAGACAATTGTTTATTACAGTGTATAAAAAGAAGTTCTTGTAAATAAATCCTTCTTCTTCGCCATCTTGAAGCCTGTCTGCCTGACTTCCCTACCTGCTTCCACAAATCCCACGAACAACAGAAAAGCAAACCATACTCTTCCCTTTAAAAGCCCACCTTAAAAAGCCAAGTAACAAATGAGTGATTACACCTTTCATGATTGTGCCTCTCATCTGTCGCTGCTGCTAGTTTTGTGTGACAACCTTGGTATGGGTAGTTTCCTTATCAGTGAGAAACTTAAAATCAGGGTTCTCAGAAGGCAGTAGTGTTATTGCATCATGTATTTTTTGTCTAATGTATTTTCACAGATTTTTTTTGACAGTACTACCAATAATTGTCACGGTAAGGACATCTTGGTTGTTGGTCTCCCCATTAGAGCTGCACGGACACCACTCAGGGTGAAACACGCTTTTGAAGGGCTTGGGAACTCCCTGGAGGGGCTGTTCTTTCTGTAGTCACTTCATGTCACATTTGAAAACTGTTCACACTAAAAACTCTGGTGCTCTGTGTCTCAATGTCCAGCTGGCTCACCCCCTTCTGCAGCAGCTTAAAGACTTTTCCAGCCTTAAAGAATCTTGTTTGGGTAAAGAAGACCTACATGATACTCAGTCCCATGCCTTGAATCAATATTTGTTTTGGAAAGTTTATCTGGAGGTGAGACGCTGTTTTGAGGTAGTTTTTAAGAGCTGGCCAGGGACTGCAGTTCTGAGAATAGTCCAGGTGGAACTGGATTAATGGGATGAGCACAGGAGAGACATTCAAAGTCACAATGTACCAAAATCATCATCTGAGCATTGCTTGTGCACAGGGCAATATGTCTGCACAGGTGATCTGGCTTTCAAGTCTTGTAGATTTAATCTTCAATTCTAGTTTGTATTTAAAATGTCAGCTGAATTTTACTGGTATGCGGGAAACATTTAATCTTACTCTTTTATCACTGAGAACACATTGCTGGTGATTTAGGGCTTAGTTACCTTGCAAGAATTGCTTTATGTTCTGAAGATTATTGGCCATATTCAGTCAGCCTAAATTCCACCTTAGCCTCTAAATCTAGTGTTCCTGACAGACTGGATCTTGAAACTCCTAATTCAATGCCTTTCGCCCTGTGAATTACTTTGTCCACAGAAGTAGGTGAAATTTAGGCTTTCAAAATATTCCCCTTTTTCTTTAAAACCAGAAAGAGAGAGAGAGAAACATTCTCTATAAATATGTTTTTTGTAATCTGTGCATCCACCATGAATAATTGTGTCCATACAGTGGTAAAAAGAAATCACTCGTGGATCTTCAAAAGAAGCTTTTTCAAGAGGAGTGAGAGGGCTATGACAGATGAAAGGAAAAGAAAAAAAAAGAAAAGGCTTTCTGTTCCAGACCTCCAGAGATTACCAAGAAAATGTGACAACAGTTAGTCTCTTGGAGTATGGGGCAAAATGAGTTTCTGCTAATGCAGCTCTCCTAAAGAAACTTTTCTGGGAAATTGTGGTCATCAGAGCTGATCAGTGATGCAGGGTTGGTTCCAAAGTCGCTGCTTGGGGAGTTTCTATGCATGAAGGAGACACAGGCAGCATCACCTGCACTGAGTGGCTTTTACTGTGATGTGGCTCTCAGAGGTGTTGTCCATTCCTGGAAACAAGCAGAATTTCACAGTAGTACCAAGACAGCTGAAAATGAAAAGACTTTTTTTGATGTTAGAAAGCACGGTACAGACAGGATTTCAGTTTACTAGATCACGTGCATAGCACTATATAAATTCAGTTGCAACCAAATTTCTTTGCAGTACTGAAAAATCACACGTGAAGCCCTTTACTCCTAATTTTCTATGATGTTTCAGATGAGGTTGTGTTAGTAATGGAGACTTTTTTTTGTTGGAAGTTTTTAAAGAAAATTTTGTTTTGCATAGATAAGTCTGGAAAAACCAGAAGAAGACAGGCTGCTAGATGTCAGATGAGGAGAAGCAGTAGGTGTCTGACTCATCTACCAGAATTTATCCTTAAGTAACCGCAAAAATGCTTCTAGTTTTCTAAGAAGAGGGCTGTGAAGATGTCATTGCTCAGTTTGAGGAGGATATTTTAAATCCCAAACAAAATACTTTGTTACTTCCATGAGAAGGTCTGAAGAATGCAAAAAGAATATTTTCATTAAAAATGGCAGATGATCCAGTTTTAAAAGTAGATATACACTGGAAAAACTTCACTGATGGGGAAAAAATTCCCAAACATCTTTATAGGAACTCTTCCAGTGTTCTTTCCTCTCCTTAATCTCTAAGAAGTAGAAACCCTGGGAATATATGAACTGTCACATCAAATGCAGTGTGGGTAGGGGAAATACATTGGGCTGCTATGTCAAAGACCCATGCTCAGAAATGACACTGAGAGCTTCACAAACTTTCCAGAAGAACAAACTGTCTTTATCTCCATCATGGCACAGACAGATGGCCACATCTGGACTTTTTCTGAGTGCTTGGCCATCCTTCCACCTTCCTTGCATGGCTCAGTTTAATTGCCATGGGAAACCAGGTGGAATTGGAAAAATAAAACTTCATCGGGCTCCCTTCTTTCCGGGACATCTGGGCTAGGCTGTAGGAAGAATGGCAGGAAATTATTTTCTTCTTTGTGGCAAACAGTCGAGGTGAGCTCGTTCTAGAAGGGTTTGGGCTGGTTTATCCCTCTGCACTTCTGGCTAATCTCTTGTGGACCTCAGAGGATGATAGAAAAGACAGGTTCTTGTCTCAAGGACACATCAGATCACAGAGAAAACACACTTCAGCAGGTACTTGAGTGGAATTAAGGATTTTCTGGTGAATGTTTCTTGCTTCTGCTCCTTTTCAGTGGCCAGATTACAGAACTTCATTTTCTGTTAGCTACAATCACTGTAAGTGCCTAATTGAAAACCTGGCACTGTGGCAAACCTGAGGAATTGAGAGGACTGCACATTTCTTCCTTTTACATCTAGAGAAGGAAGAAACAAAAAAGCAAGGGCATAAAGGTAAGAAATGTGGGGGAGCATAAGATGAGTTTAAAATAAAAGTAGATTCTTATTTGCAAATCAGTGAAAGGGAAACAATTTGATTCAACAGGTACCTTGGTGTGTGCAGCATGGTTTAAACCAAGATGAATTGGTGGAGAACTGAAGGCTTCCAGAGTTAAATACCCCTTTTATGGGGATTTAAACCTGTCCAGTAAGCAGAAGTAATGACTGGTTTAGAGCCTGAGAGCTTTGTCCATTGCCAAAGCACCATGAATAGGACTTATATATAAAAGATATTTTTGACAGTCACCCACTGGCAGTGAACTCCTTCCACTTTGAATTCCTGTTTGACACCGGTCAGGCAAATAATTCAGAACTCAACATGTACAGTACAAAGGGATTTATTTAATGAGAAGACAGCAAAGGGAACTAGCAGGGCTGAAAGAGGTTAGTTTTAGTGTACACTTAGTGCTGAGATGTGCACCAAATGATTTTTAGTACCTCCTTCTCACCAAGTGTGAGTAATTTCAACCACAGTTTATCAGGAGCCCACTCTCTTTGCTGTGAATTACGGAATGTGCTATTCCCTCCTGCTGCCTGCTTGAAATTACCTTTACTTATTTGGGATCACTGAAGTAACACATTTCATGTGAATGGGTTGGTTCATTGCTGTGCTGCAGAGGGATAAACCAGCCTAAAGGGAGACTTTTTCTGCTTTTTTTTTT
>VZTX01018988.1:28072-47142 GCA_013400915.1 Pardalotus punctatus
TGGACAGGCAAGGAAAGCAAATACTTAAAATCCACTGAGATTGAAGGGATGCTTTCCATTGATTCCAACACCTGCTGAAGTTAAAAAAACTCAAACCAATGGAAGTTATGCATCCAATCTGGGGGCTTTTGCAAACTTTACTGGGTGTCTGCCTGCATCTTTAAATGTTGGAAATGGGGTTGTCACTGCATTGCCCAAGATAACATGGGAAAAACACAGGGTTACAAATCTCAGTTCCCTTGTATTTCAAGCTAAAGCATCTTTAATACATGCAGATTCCAGTACATGTGTACTGATACAGCCAGGCATTTATGATACTAAAAAAAAAAAAAAAAATTATTTAAGCAGTAGTTGGACATTAATTTCCTGGAAAAAACCTTTTTCATATTTGTTTTAAAACTAATTCCAGTTCCTGTCTGATAAAGTAATTAGGGAAAACTTAAATTTTATTAGATCTATCTTAGATTAAATTATCACAGCTCCTTGCGAAGTTAATTAGTTGTGTACTATACCTTGTAAATTAATTAAATTAGAGTGCAGAATATGAGAGAATTTATTACTTTTATTTTCCTGAAGTGTGGTTTTGGATATATTGTAACTATTTTATTGTGTTAAGAACAATAAAATATGCATTGTTTGGTTTTTTTTTAAATGCTTTGTGAGCTCAATTAATTGAAAAGTTCATAAAATACAAGGGATTTATTGTAGCAAGGCTTCTACCTCTATTTCCATGAGACCATATTTCCAAGCACAGAGACTTACCTTGTATCACCAATATGTCTTCAACATTGGCCTTAGAGAGCTCTGCTTTTCTTTATGATCTAAAATTAATTGCCTCGTATCCAGGGGCCAGACTTTGAGGATACTTAGGTATTAGTTTTGCATTCACATCCTAACTTTACTTTCCTTTCCTAACTTCTCCTTGTATTGGTTAAAAATATTTGATGGATCCTTCTTTGCACCTTCAATAAGTATATTAGAAAGTTTTAATACTTTTTCTTGTGTGTATATTCACAGTTTCACTTTAGCTTTTCAATTTTGTATGCTATAGACTTTTAAAAACCAATAAATAAAAGAAGGAATATTTTGGATAGCAAGTGTCGCCAGAACAGGAAGGAATAATTTATTGCCTAAATTATCTCAAAACAGACAAAATGGACCTGGGGAGTGCAGAAATGGTCCTTTGCTTTTCACAGATAAAGTGGAAAAAATCCATATTCTCAGTCCTTACATACTGATCTGTTTACCATTAATTTACACTGTCATTGTAGACCCTTTGTCAATCAGAGATTGGTGTCTAGGGGGATTAATTTTGTACAGAGAATGAACATTTGGTGGAGTCAAGTATTGTGTGCAGCTCTGCACTTTTACAAAGAGCAGACCTGGAATCTTTCTTCCTGCTCCATTCAGACAAAACCAAAACTGTTTGCATCCTTACACTTCCAAAGCCTTGCCAAAAGTTTGGCTCAAAACCTTTTTCTCTTTCCTTGCTGTGAGTGCAGCTCATTCTTTCTCGTTGGCCCTCTGCTTTCTCTGTTGGTTCTCACTCTGAGTGATGCACACAGGGAAATCTCTCTGCTCAGATGAGCCCTTCATGGATCTCTATTTTGGATTTCGGGTTTTATTGTGCCAGCTAATTAGACTAGGCTCAGCCTTGTGGGAAAAATTTCATAACAGAGTGGATTTTAAAATGAGGAAAGTGAGCAGGAGGGTTAGGGGAAGGCAGGGTATGGTCTGACACCCACAAACATCCCACACCGATGCTTCTTTGTCCTGTTTTAAACTGCCTCTGAAGCTACTTGGTTCTAGAGGAGAAATTTATTTTTCTCTTTTTTTTTTTTAGCAGTCGAAAGTAAGACTGCCTGTTACACTTGCTGCTTTCAGTGCTGTTTATCTCAAGCTGTAAAGCTACCTCATATTCTATAAACACATTTCTTCATCACTGTTTTCTCCTTCGCTCTCATCTCTGTTAATCAACTGCTCCTTATGTAACACAGACTGTAATGAAAATACATGACACAGACTGCTCCAAGCCACAGATCACGAACCTCTCGTCTTGCACTTTCCAGTCAAGAGGCATTTTGTTTGAATAATGTGCATTGTGTTCGTTCTCCCTTCAATTAGAGTAACCAGGTAAGGTAATTGGGTACCTAGCAAATGTGGCAGCTGCAGGCAAATAATCATAGCTCCAGCACCTGCTCCCATGGCAACTGATGTGTTTACACGCACAAAAGTACAAATTTTCTTCCTTCTACACAGTAGAGGGAAAAAGGATTTAGAGCTACAAGGAAAGAGCTTACAAGGGTAAATGCTTAAGCAAGTGGTTGGAAGAAACAGTGCTTGTTTTTGGAGTGAAAAGTTAAGGAGTGAAAAATAACAATAATGAGCTGTTATCAGACAGCAATTAAGCATCTTCACCTCCTGAACTCAGCGTGAAGGGACAGCTCTCAGAGGCACATCTCATTCCCTTTAAAACAAACTCCTCAAGAGAAAGGGGAGGCAGGAGGGATTCCAGAAGTCAGTGCTTCATCACGGCTTCTGCAGAGGTGGCTCCAGTGCTGCTGCAGAGGCATCATGTTCAGAGAACCCTTTTCAATGGCTATTTTAGAAGTCAAGAACTATTCCTTCAAAGATGCCATGTAAAAAAAAAAAAATCATTGCTACCAGCTTTGGCTGAGAGTTTGTACATCTGCTGCAGAGAGAGATGTGGGTGGATGTTTAGGGCTTGAGCCATGTGCATACAGAGAAATTAAAAGACCTTTTACCTTTCCTTGCCTTCCCAAGAACTCAGCAGCCTCAGCTTCTCCTGCAGCGAATCCAAGGCAGCCAATCCATAAGCACTATTTTCACTATCCTGCCCACACTCACTCTAAATTTAAATAGAACAGAGACCTGACCGTGCTGGGAATTTATAGCAAAGGTGTGTCTGATCGTGTGGGTGGTTTAGGAAAAACAGCTACGAAAGAAGCACAGATAAAACTGCAGGAAACTCATCAGGGGTAGCAGACTTCACGTTGCTTAAACTCTCATGTGGAAAACATGGGTATAAGAGAGCCTTAAGCTCCAGAAATACATCTGTCATATTCTTTCAGTTTTATTCTTTCCCAGAAGAAAAACCAAAAGCATAAACCCACTAACACTTGCTCTAATGTCTTTTCAGCTGTAGGAACCAGCTGAGTTCAGTGACTCCGAGCATATTGGATCAAACAGGACATTTGTGTCATTCCAGGCTCAGATTAGCAATACAGACAGCTCAACAAGTGATGCATACCTAATTATGTTGTAATTGAATCATGCATCAATATCGTGTGCTATCAGTGCTCAGTGTAATCCCAGTCAACATTATTCTAATCGTGTCAGTGACAGCGGTGAAGATACGATGAGAGCAATGCAATTTCATTGGATGACTCTGCTCAGTGTTCTCACAAACAAATTTTCACTGGAAATGGATCAAGGAAGGGACAGGAGATCTGCTCTTGGTCAGCACTTGGGTAAGGGTATGGAAATCCCCTCCTGGCCCCAAAGTGCTTAGGAAGGTGAAAGGATGGGTTTCTTTGAGGTAAAGTTAAAGCAAAAAACAACAAAACCCATCATTTTCCCCCCATCCTCCAGAAGCTGCAGTCCGAGGATTTATTTCTGCTTTTGTTAGATTCAAAGGTCTTGTCAATAGTTTACTAATATTGCTGTAGGCAAGCTAATGGGATCAAGTTTAATTAAGGACTGTATTTAATTTGGTTTGTTTATCATGACTTAGAAAAAACAAACAACCAAGAAACTTAACGCAGCTGTTTATCAAACACATTCCTATTAAAAGTGGCATTTGCCCTACATATGGAAAAGGCAAAGGACTTTGCAATACTGAACTGTGGCTTTATGAATCACTGCTGGAAGTGACCTTTCCAAAGCTTTCTATCTGTGTTGCATCCTGAAGTTTTCTTCCTTGCAAGGCCATTCCCCCTCAGGATAAGAGGGTACATCTCCTCCATGGTCACAAACACGTGCCTGTTTCAGAGGTCCCCTTCGACCTTTTCCTGCCAGGTTCCACTGGAACTCTGTGCTCTGAGACCTCCAAAGGCTCAGGAGACCAGAAGTCAGTGGAAAATGGATTTTAGAGAAGCAGGGAGAGACGGCCAGGGCATAGCAGCTGCATTTGGTTGTCTCCATCCCTGGTGAAGGACCTTGGAAAAATCCCTCATGGATATTCCCTGGGGACATCCAGCAGCAGCAGCCCCTCAGGGCACTCATAAGGAAGTTTTTTGTCTGTCATTCTGCTGAGCAATCCTAGTCACAGCTCCATATACAGTATTTCTGAGCTCAAGGATAGCCCGTGCAGCTCAGTTAATATTTGGAATCTGCTTTCTGAGAGGAAGTCTGCAGGATGGACTCTCTGTCACTGTCGTTTGCTGATGCACAGGGACCAGCAAGTGCCATCGAAGTTAATTGACCACCCGGGCACTGTGGTCTTTGATTCACACCACATGATAGAAAGATTAAAAATAGACTGAGATAGCTTCCAGAACACAGAAAGAAAACAACTCAGTTCTGCAGAGGGCCTTAAAATCTTCTTGGGAACATTTTGAAATTTTTGTGCTTTGAAGCATCTGAAGGCACAAGAAAGGCTGTTTCTGTCTGAGCTTTCTTTTTTAAAAATTTTTTATTATTTTTTATTGTAACAGGAGCCAGTGTATTATTGGAAAAACATGAAGGTTTTGTCTTACCATACTGTATCATCTCAGCTGAGGATAAATTTCACAAAATGGAGCAATTTCATTTGCTGTCAAAGTGTCCTACATGAAGGACTATATACTTTTTTCACTTTTGTAGGAGCAAAGGTATTTTCCATACTTTGACAGCTGTTAGCAAATGAAAGTCTTAAGGTTTTTGTTCTAGAAGTAATGTTAACATTATTTTATGAGATGTTCTGTTTGCAACCTAACGTTTGACAGTCCACCAGGGTTGTAAAATTTTCTCTTCACACAACATACTCTTATGATAAATCTATTGGTAACTTTGATGCTCTGGCCAAAATCAATCCTTCATTTTTCTCCAGTATTGATGCTTTGATTTTTAGGGAGGTTGTCTTGACTTTCTGAGTAAATATTGCCATGGGAGTTGCTTGCATATCCATAACCCACACAAGCATAAAATTGAACTGGTACAGCTGGACCTCCATGGGGGAATAACAAGAACTGCCCAAAATTCTTCTTAGAGTTCTTTGGGTTATAAAGGTGAGACCTCTGGGGCCTCTCGAGTTATGAAAATGGTTCACAGCTCAGCAAGTCACCAGATTTTAAGGTGCTCGACTGCATGTGACTGCTTGGGGGTTCTCAGAGCACTCAGGGAATGAACAAAATAAGATGTTACACACAGGCACACCCTGAATACCCTGCAGCTCCACCATCAAATCTCAGCTGAAGCTCACTTCTAACCCTTGCCACAGAGTCACTGCTGGAATCCTTCCCGGAGGGGGAAATTATCCAAAGCCTGTAATTTTCTTCAAGTGTGTGGTAACTCTTCCTGGCATTAGCGGGAAGCAGTAGAAAATACAAGCACCTAAGATGACTTTCCTCAAGCCATAGGGATAATTTCCACTGTCAAGGAAAGGACTGCACCCTGCCTGGGGTCAGGCTGGCTGGGCAAGAAAAGATCTCCAACAGCTTAGCTGCTCTTTCCGTCAAGTGTTGCCCGCTTGCTTAGTGCCAGCGTTTCAGAGACAGTTCCAGACAAACACAAATGTCCTGCGGGCAGGTGTTTGTTTGAATTTTCATCTCTGGAGCTGTACAGCGTGCTTTGAATCTCTCTGCGGGCTATTAATGGACGTGGGGATGGCACTTAAGCTACAATAAAGCAAAACTCTGTGGCTTAAGGAAATGGTTGTTTGTGCAGGGAAGGCAAGGACTGATTGGCTTTTGACACTGATCGCCTTCCTTGTGGCTGAAAACAATCCCTGAAAGGAATGACACATGGATGGGGGAAATTTAAGAGCCTATCTTTGCTCCTACTGTAACTACTGAAAATAGGAGGAAAATTACTGACCAGCCATCCTGAATTTTCTTATTGTTAGAGAGGCAAAAACAACACTTAAAAGTGCTATTGTCAAAAATGCTGTTGCTGCTGTGATGAATAAGATGGGGCATAGAAAGGGTCATTTGGCACCAGCTGGGTGGGGAAACTCTCTCAGATTTGCTTTTCCCAGCTCAAAAAGACACTCGTGGCTCTAAGCTGCTCATATTAAGCACAGCCACTTTCCTGTTGGTCCCTTGGCTTTTATTATCCATTACTTCAGCTCTAACAGTTCTTGCCTGCCTTTTATTTTGACAGACTGCATTGCTTGGATACTAATACTGTATTTCTTTTGAATTTAATCTGCCAGAATGGAACAAAGCTGTTTTCTTGAGTACAATTTCTTTCTCAAGCCAAGGACATTTGGCCTTTACAACAAGCTGTATAGGTTACAAGCATTTTAGAGATTGTAACTTTGTTAGGGGGAAGGGACATAAACCAGTCAGGTTTGAAATATTTATAGCTGAAGGGAGTGCAGAATGGGTAATCAGCTTTCTACCAGAATTGGATATAAGATCAAATTATAGAGATGTTAATGGGACTACAAAATTTCCTGCCACTTTCTGAGACAGGACTTTGCTTTCCTTCATGGCAGATTTCTTCCATCTTTGTGTTCTTTCACATTTCGAAAGTGTAAATGACTTACGGATGGCCCAACAAATTCTAAATTTAATTCCATCCAGCACTGCACTGAGGTGTATTCCTCAATGCTCTCTATCCATCACCTTTGAATCTACAGCAGTTTTATCCATCCATTTGAGGGCTGAAACCCTCTGTCCTGGGCGTGTTTCTTAGAGGTTTTCTTGGGAGTTGGGTCGAAAACCAATTTGTTTACTTTTAAGATTGAAATAGAAAAGTAGGGTTTTTTCCCAATTATTTGGAACAGCAGTGGTTCTTCGAGCATTAAGAAATGTTAAATCTAACAAAGTCAAGCTAGAGCAGTTTCTTTCATCCTCAGGATGCAAATTCAAAGTTGTTGATAATCACTTGTTGATAATCATCTGTTGATAATTTTGCAAATGCAGAGAGGTAACACAACTGTATTACAGGAATTTCTTTGTCTTACTTTACTGAACCATCTCTAAATTCTTGCATCTGAATAATGGCAAAATGAATTTTCCTTTTACAAATGCTTTTTATCCGTGTCATAATAATTTTCACCATAAGGGAAGAGCATTGTGTGGAAAGCAAGGAGAAAATGTAATATTCTCACAGTGTGAATGTAACATTTTGAAATGTGATATTTAAATTAAGTCACAATTTTGCAGAATAAGTGTTCTTATCCTTCCAGTGACAGCTGAAGTTCAGGTTGAAATATATTACTTGCTCAAATTCTTTTGGAAACTAAATATACAGATGAGCCGGACTGCACTGGACAAGACCTTGGAAATATAGATATCAGTTCTTCATGATAAGCAAATTTTACAGTTATTGAAATAATCTATCATTATTATTGCTGCTAATGAAACACCCGGATTTCATCAAGTCTTCAAAGTAGTCATTTAATATAGTATTATATAGCATTTCATTTTTACCAAACTGTTCAGGCCTTCTGAGGGAGATGGAAAATGTTGTTTTCATTTGTTTTGTTCTGATTTTTAAAAAAATTAATTAATGAATCAAGTTGAATCCTGCATGGACAAAAGGTGACCTTGCCCAACAAAATCCGTTTAATATGTTTGTCCGTTCTATGTGTTCCACCTATCTGGCATTGATTTATAAGGAGAGCTTGCAGAGAGCTGTTGCTAAGGGACAGAGCTTTTGTAGGTCCCCATTCAAGCAATATTCCTGAAGAAGAAAAGTAATTTACATGTTTCAAGTGCTGCCTACCAAAAAAAAAAATAAAATTTAATCAAGCCCAAATAAGTTAGAAAAGGGAACAAGCAATAATCTAGATGAGTAAAAACCCTTGTGCCAGAGACAAATAAAGGAGCACAGGTGACACACTCTGATCTTGATGCCACTCCCTGGCAGACAACCTTGGTGATTTTTTTATTTTATCAAATTCCTTCCAATTTATACCTCATAACCGAGGTCAGAATATTTAGAACGAATTTTACCTTCCATATACATTCATCTACTTCCATTTAACACAACACCTTTGATGTTAACCACACTGCCAGTCTCCAGGGTAAAAGCCATCGCAGGGAAGAAAATTGTCGAGATCACATCTAGTTCCCCAAACAGTCAAATATTTTCTGAGTTGCTGCCCTGGAGGGGAGTGTGCCCTACAGGGAAGAAGCACCCCTGTGATGGGATTGTGGTTTTATAGCTGTTTATGGCCAGTTCTTTAGTTCCTCATATTTTCTTTTTTCTTTTTAAACAGCTCCAGTATATAAACGCTTCTGAAACCTTCCCTGTATATAGTTTACTGGTATATCAGTTTAAACAGCAAATGTAGGTAGCAGACTGAAAACTCCTCAAATTCTCTTCCCTCCCTATTTCTAAAAGCTTATTTTTGCGGGGCTTGGAGCTAAAAATTGGACCTAACCTTCCTACATCTTTCTTCGACTGAAGATTGAATTTACCTAACTAATTATTGCTAATTTACTTTTGATGTGCTGTCTGGCTGAACTATACAGAATTTTTTTAAATCTTATTTTTTTTTTTCCCTAGAGTCATCGTTATACAAACTCCAAAATCACTGTTACAGCTGGCAGAGGCTATAGCAGGTGTACAATAGCTTAAAATATGGGACAAGTAACAGTTGCACATTGGAGCCCCAGGTTGTATTTTGATAATTTCCCCCACGCTGCCAGCGTGCTCTGCAGCCTGCTCTGCTCCATGAGGCTCTGGAGAAGCAGAGGCCCTGCAGAGTAAAGAGGGAGTAACCTCAGAGTAAAGAGGTTGCTCACAGAGTTGTTACCATAGTCCTGTTCATGGAGATGCACAAATAACATTCCTTGCCAGCTGGGTGAGGAAATTTCTGCTACTGAAACGAAGAAATCCAAGCTGTTTCATAAATAAGGATGGATACAATGGAATTAGACAAGTATGAGGATAAAATAAGAAAGCTTAAATGCTCTGTAAGTTCCAAGTAGCAAGGGATGTGGCAAGTGATACAATTTTCGGGGAATACATTAGAAATAGGAAGGAAAAGGAGAAAGATATTGAACAAAGTGTTCTACAGAGAAAAAGAATAATTTTCTTTCATCAGAGAATATGGAAATTAATTATTTGCTTCAATCTTAGTGGAAGAAGTAGATAGTGCTGGATACTTTAACATTAATTTTAACAAGTTGCTAGAATTCAGACTAGAGTAGAGAAGAGAACAGTTCAGGGAATATCTATGTAAAATTGTTAAGTTAAAATTCTCGGGATTTGATGAAATTTATCCCAAGAAATGAGGCAAAGTGATCTCTGAATGATTAGTGATTATCTCCTGGAAGCTGCAGACAGGAAAGGTCCTAAAAGACTGCAAAAAACAAAACTTTTCGTAACATTTTTTAAGAGAAGCCAAGGAATTACAAATCAAGCAGTCGGGTTTCAGTTCCTGGAAACAATATGCAACAAATTATTGAAGTGAATTTAAGTATCTACAAAACGTAAGGGTTGTAACATCAGCCCATAAGAAACGGCCAAGAAAGGATCATATCAAATTTTCCTGATTACCTTCTGTGAGAAGGGTGGCAGCCTGGTGCAGAAAGCAGATATTGATGTAAATTAACTCTTACAGAGTTCTTAGACATTTTTTCAACATTAGACACTTATATAAAAGTTGAGGAAATATGGCGTGCATAGGTTTGCCTTTGGGTAGTTATAAAAGCAGTTGGAAACCTCATAATCTATGAAACTGCATCAAACATGGAGGATATGTTGAGTAAATTCCCTTAAGAACTGGCATTTGGTCAAATTCTGCTTGGTATCATCATGAAAAATGTGAATAGTAGAATGGAGATTATACCTTTTAATTTATGGCTTGTGCAAAGATAAAAAGAGTTTTAAATATTTTGGGGAAAAGGCTAAAAACACCAAGTGGCTCTGTGGAGAGTTGCTCAGAAACCTGAAATGTTGCAGCCAAGAATTTATGAACCAAAATTCTGTGCCTAAGACAAAAGAAAACAAATTGAAATTTGAAACTGGATATTTTTCCTCAAAGAAAGAAAACAGTACAGTGGAAAAAGACAGAGTGGAAAAGTGTTTTTAATTTTAGATTCATGGAGCAGAAGTTTGTAGAGAAAACATCTAGTTACATTCCTCACTTGACTCCAGAGAAGCCTTGGAATGTATATTATCTCTTTTTGGGAGCTGCATTTTTAAGGCAAAGAGAATCCAGCAGTGTGAATGAAAGCATCATAGAATGCAAACGAAATATTTGCATACCCAAATATTAATTTTACAGATGTATTCTTTCTAGGAGTGATAAAGCAAGAAGTGATGAGACACTTTAAAATAATAATGCACTTGAGCAGACAGCTTGAAATTGGACTGAATGCAGAAACACTTGCTTTTCTCAAAGCCTCAAATCTTCATTTATTTATTATTTAATCAGATGCACTCAAACTCTGAAGAGGAGATTGACTTGTAATATCATCACACTTTAAAAATACAAAAGAAGCTACTGTCAGGGAATACAGAAAGTTTTCTCCTCTACTAGTCCTAGCAGTTCTTCTTCTTCCTCCTTATCTTTCTTGTCCATTTTGAAAGTGATAGGTAACCAAATAATTTCATACTCTTGAACTAAATTCCTCTACATCACTCCATAAACTTTTGTGCTCCATGCATCCTCCTCCCTCTACTGGCTTCATCTCCTCCTCGGATGCCAGAAGTTTTGTGTGTTTAATATTCCCACTCTCTCATCGAGCTGTTCCTCTCGTTCTCTCCTGGAACACTCATTTTCCCCATGGCAGATTGGTCTCTGAATTCAATATAACTCTTACAAAAGTGGTGCTCTCAGGATTTTCCCATGCGATGCTCCCACTCTCCATGTCCAGGCCTGCCTGTGTGTCTTCACTCTCCCAATCCTATAGTAAAGTATTCCTTTTCCAGTGTCTCTAGTTAATGGAAATTATTTGAGGTTTCTCTAGCTTTAAATTTTAATAGGAAGTGAAGATTGTGCAGGCACAGGAGTTTTGTTTTACTCAGAGGTTCATGAACCACAGTCCATTACTTCTCTGGTCAGAAATTAGAGAGGAGGGTGAAACTAGCTACTTTTTCATTGCCTTTCTTCCCCTATTCATTTCTTTAATGTTGGCATGTCACAAAAAAAGCACAGAGCTCTACTCTGCGATACCACGAAAACACTATGAAATTTCAGAATGGATTAGCTGCAGCATCCAGCATTTATCATGGCACAAAGAAATGCCAGACAGTTGGATGTGAAACATTACCTCAGTCAGCCAAAAGGATGGACATGGCTTTGTCCTCTGGAAGCTTTCCATTAAAGTCGTTTGTCTTTGGCTAGCCTGACTCTGGGGGAATATTAAAAACATACTTTATATCTGCAGGGACTGATTGCAATGTATGCAGATGAGAGATGTATTTGTGAAAAATCTAGAGTCACCTTTCCCATAACGTTTATGGTTCTGCTAAATTAATAGGAGTTAATTTCAAGAGATGTGATGAGTGATAATGAGCTGCAAGTCATGTGTTGATAAAGGTCACATCCAGTCTGACCTATGTTTGCTAAAACTCATTCAAATGAACATTTCAAATTTGCTTTACCTATCTATAACTTAATTTAGAGGCTAGATGATTAGTGCAAGGTAAATAAAGCTTAAAGATGGAGCAGATTTATCAATCCTAAATCTTATCTGAGGGAGTTTCTGTAGGTTATTAAAATTACATCTACTTATTTAATTAAATACCTGTCACTAATGAGTCCATCACAGTCAGCTTTGTGTGTGTACTGTATTCATAAAGAGGATGACTCTTTTTTTTTTTTTTGGAAATCCATGAATTACAAGAAAAAACATTAAAAATTTTCAAGCCTGCTGTCTCCCCTAAGATTTATAACACACCCATTTAATGTCACCCTCTGAGCATCAAGTTTTTTTCTGTTTCTCTGTTAATGATGCATTACCGATCAGAACAATATGTGGGCAAGGGATGGCAGAACAAATAATTTCATTGTTGCAGCTGTGAAAAATAAATTCAGTACTAATAAGATAAAAACGACTTCATTTGGATTTTGTTTGCAACAGATGAAAAAATGTCTTCATATCTCAAAGAACAGCAAGCCACCTACCAGGTTAGCTGAACTTAAGCATTATAGGTTGAACATATTTTAAAAGAATTGTTGTTTTGAATGCAGGTCTTTTTGTCATGTGCATTTTTCTCAGCTTTGCCTCGATCTTCCATAATAAAACCAATAATAAAAGCAATTTCTGTATGCACTTCGTCTCAAACCATGGCATCTAGTTCCTCATGCTTTGTCACACTTCCGTCAAAAGTTTTTAAAGTTTATTCAGGTTTCTCACAACTTGGCTCTATTTGTGCATTTTATAAAACATTTGGAACTGAAAAGTTAAAAAGTACCAACAGCTGAACAATACTAAGCAGCAAAGTGATGTTAATATATAAATAATCTACATTGGGTTATATTAATTTTTCATGATGTGTTTGGCTAGAATATTTCCTTCAGAATAGGATTTTTAGTTTTTATCAGAGTGCTTCCAAAATTTACCACTTATTCTGGCAAAAAATAATCCCCAAACAAACCACAAATAGAATCTCATGGTTTAGTTCTATCTAGTCACTTTGTCATAATTGACTTTTTCTAGGAATTTCTGTTCAGTGTTAGACAATATGTGTTGCCTTTAAGGTATCTTTAATAACCCAAGCACTTTTACTTATAGGAATTTTAGGAATTGGAGAAGGATACTTAGCATGGCAGATGCGCTCTTCAATATGAGCATTCTTCTAAAATTTTCCAAGAAATTTTACAAATTCTAATAAAAGTTCTCCACCAATAATCAGCTGACACGTGGCAACCTGGCAAAAGATTCTTGGCAAGTTTTGTGATGGAAAAGAGAAAGCTGGCATGGCAGAGATCTCATTTCCAGCTCCTTCCAAAATGCCGATATTTCAGTATTGTATTTTAAGCAGAACTTAATATACTGAAGACAAAGACATCCCGTTGGTTACTTTTTTTGAGGGCATCAGTGGGTTAAATCAAATGTGACCTGTTGAGGACAAGAAATCCATAACATCACCTTGAGTTACCGGAAACTGATGATTGGGGGATCAAATATTTTGTAATATTTCTCGTGTGGGGTACCCAAGAGGGGCACAGTCTGTCAGCAGAGAGCAGATACTGAGCCTGAGACAGCTCAGTGTTTGAAACCTGTCTGACGTGCAGGATTTTTCTCCATCAATTTTACAACTTGACTACTTCAACAATGGGAACATTTCACTTGAATCAATGGAGCGCTGTGTCCAGAGAACATAACCCGTGGATTTCATTTCTTTAACTTCAAAATAAGTGTCCCTCTGGCAGCTGAATATCTGCTGGCATGCAGCCTTATTCCATGTCCCTCATGGTTTGGAAGTTAACAGACAGATGCAAAGATTTTTCTATTGCTTTTCCTCAATTCAGAAGATCAGGCTGACAGTACCAAGGGGTGAGAAATTGGTTTACTTGCTCCATTTCTACAGCATTTATCACTAAGTCTACCCACTAAAATACGGCTTGTGTCTCAGTATTTTGAAGAACTAAGCATTATATAAGGAGAAATTTCCTCCAAAACTCTCTTCTGGATATGTACAAGGCAAGTTCTAGTGAGGAGTTACAAATTTTATATCTTTTTTTACAAAGCCTTTCTTTCAGAATTTTTACTAGTGGCATGTCCTCTTGCATTTGAATTTTGAAGCCCATTTATTTTGTTTTATTCATCCTTCAGGCTGATCCAGTGGCTCAGCAACATGCTGCAATTCTCCTAGTTGCTGGTTGTTTATACAGTACTTGGAAAAAGGAGAGAGCAAAAATAACTTAGTTTGCTAGCACTGTTTTTGTTTATTCCAGTTTCTTGATTTGGTTTGTATATGTGTCTTTGCCATTGATAATTTAAGACCTAATTTGATTTGAGAAACCCGGTCTGGTGAAAGTGGTTCCTGCCTGGGGAGTCAGACCTGATGACCTTTAAAGGTCCCTTCCCACACAAAGCATTTTATGATCCTATGATAAGAATACTCAATTTGGGGTTTTTACTATTTTGCTTAGTTAAAAAGAAAGTTTCTGACTTTCCAACTGATTATCAGAAGTTAGACAGGGAAATGAGGGGGGAAAGAAGAACTTGGAAGCATTAAATTTTAAAGGCAATGTATTGCAAGCTGATACAAAAATCACTCAGAGGATGAGATGTTTGATCAAGAATGCACAATGGAGATAACAATATAATCTGGGAGAGACAGGGCTTCTAGTCTGTGATTTGTTATTTATAAAGAGAAAACGTGGTCAGTGTGCAGTCCTCAGTTTCCCAGTAGAAACTACAGTTTCTTTGTTACATAAGAAGGAGTAAATTGGGTGTTTTCTTCAAGCTGTTAACAAGGAGCAGCATGTGGCTTGTCTGTTCCAAGAATAAACCCAGAAACTAGACAGTGTTTTGAGGTTCTTCTTTTTTTCTGTTTTATTTTTTCTGTTTTGTTTGTTTGGTTGTTTGTTTGTTGGTTTTTTTAATAGTGTTCAGAAACTCCCTTACTTTCACATCTTGTAGAAAAGAGTGTGTTTTTTTCTGTGGTACAGCGAGTGAGGCTGAAAGCAGATGTGCTACTGTCTCTGTAATTCGAAATCCTCCAACGTGGATGCAATCCTGCCCTGAAGGTGCCTCTGTGCATCCAGCTTCTCCACACTGGACAGGGGTGCACAGGATAAAAAGCTTTTATCATGGGGCTTTCACAGTGAGACAAATCATTATCACTGGGGGAAGTGTTTTTTTTTATACACAAGGCATTTTTTCTCCCTAAAATAATTTGTATTGTATTAGTTACAAGCAGCACAACATCTCAAAGGCTGCCTAGAGGAGTATTTTAATCTTATATTAGTCTCATATTAGTGTTTTTCTATCTCTTCCTGTCAGAAACTGCAAGCTGGCCAGTTCACATATCTTTGCCAGGTATAACTCCTGCCCAGATGTGCTTTCTTCCTTATTTTAAAGGGACACAAAAGAAGACTTTAACAAAGACTTCAATGTCTCTTTTCAGATTGACTGTCATTGAGCATCAAGGTGACAATACTGGAATAATTATTTGGAGAGTTTTGTAAGGTAGATGTTCCGGGGTGCAAAATTAAATATCATAGAACAGAAGCTAATGTTGAAAGGAAAATCAGATAAAATATCAGTGAAAGCTAAAAAGCAGAAAAATTGAAATTTAAATGGAAGCACCTCCCCCTTAAATAAATACAAAGAAAACAATCTTTATGAAGAAATATTAGATATCTTACCAGAGAATGTCTCACTTTCCAAAAGTTTATCCTTTCAGTTTGTTTCAATGTGTTGTGGCCTATACGATGAAAACAGTAAGAAAGAATAACTGTCGCTTTTGACATCCAGTCATTACAAGAAAAAACAGAAAAGGTCCATCTCTGCTTCAGTGTAACTACAGAAAAGAACAATGACAAAACAATGTGCATCAGGCTAGGATTTGAAAGCATGAAAGAAGCTGATATGAGTTAAACAGTTATGATGTATTTAAAAGAAAACATTTTAAAGCTTTCACTTTAATTTCTGTTATAGTTGGAGCTATTTACATCCATCAGTTTCCATACCCACCTTTTTCTAGAGAAATGGAATAATAAAAAAACATGTGCATAGTTTAATGTTAGATGGAAGATGAAGAAGGAAGGATGGCAAACACGGTGTTAAAATCCTTTCTCTCAGAACGACCTTGATGCATCCGCTAGATTTTGTAGCAAGTGTAACCCTCCACTTAACATTAAATGAAAATTTTGCTGTATACATAATTTCTTTGCTAACTTCCACACCAAATTCTTGGTTTCATTTCTGTCTGCCTTTTCCTCATCTTTCTAAAATCAGCAAATACTTTTCGAATCCCTCTCATCCTTTATATTTGTTTCATTTGATTTAGCTGAATTTTCCTTCTCTTATTTAATAGATTACATCTATCTTTCTTTTCCTTCTGCTTCAGTTCAATATATAAGTACAGCCTTTTTCTAGGCAAGTAAAATAACCTTAATGAAGGAGTGATGGAACATTATATGGACAATAGCTCTGGTAACTTTTTGCTTTTGGGGAACTGAATTTGGAAGAAATGGTGGAAAACTGGGGTAGAAATATGCATATAAAATTGAGTACTAGAAAGGTACAAACAGCATTGCAAAGGCAATTCTGAGAGCAGGTCATAATTATAAGCTTATTAAAATGACTGAGCTCTGAGTCCAAGGCCACTTTCTCAAGCATTGCCATTGGAAAAAATGCATATTTCCACTCAGAACACCTCTTGAAAACACTTTCTTTATTTTTGCTTTACCAGCTGCAGGGACAAATCACAAGAGAAACTTGCATACACTGAGACAGGCTCGAGATTAAAAAATAATACCCAAATTGCCTCTAACTAGGACGGCCAAATGAAATAACAGGTCTTGCTGTCTCACTGCCTAGTAAGTGAAAACTCCCTGCTGGAAAGATGCAGAAAGGCTAGCAGCTGGTACCTGGACCTGAATTTGGTTGCGGCAGCCAGAGAGGAAAGCAGAACTCCAAGGGAAATTTATTACTGAAAAATTTAATCATGGGGCCAAGGAAACATCACAGGCTCTTTTGTGTTTCCAGATATGTATCTGGAATAGTTTAAAGAGCTGGAGGTAAGAGGAGAAAGCAAGAAAAGGAATCCATCCTGTGTTTTGACAGACTAAAAATCAATGCCTACTAAAAAGCAGAAATTCAATGCTATGAGAAAGGTACAGCAGATAATCAACAAAATCAGTAAGGACGGAGCACTGCCAGATGAATAAAGGCATCATGTTGGCAGATGGGGTGTTGAGCCTTTGATCACAACAATTAAAGGTGTGCAGGAGTCAGTGTAATCAAAAATTAAAGCATCTCTTCAGAAACAGTTTTGAAAGCTCATTTGGATCCTCTGGACTCAGATGCAGAAGGTGTGTTATGATCTCAGTTATCTGCAGCCCTACATCAGAACAGGAGGAAACAATGAAAAACTCCGAGGGTGAATGCAAGGGTCTTCATTCTTTCTGAAGAGGTGGGTTAGGAATTAGAGAATTCTCATAATTATACTTGCATAAATATGCTATAGCAACACTATCCTCCTTAAAAAGAAAGGGCTTTTTTTTTTTTTTAATGTGGGGAAATTATGCCAGCAGCGTATTTTGGTTTTGTAGTAGGCCTGGGTGGCTTCTTTTTGCTAAACAAGGTGGTAACAGGAAGTCCTATTTATTGAGTTTATAATTTATATAGATGTGTGAATAAAGCAATGGCTTGGTTTTTTTATTTTTTTGTTTGTTTGTTTTTGTTTGTTTGTTTTTTTTTTTAGTTAGAAAAAAAGACCAGTATAATTAGTTTTCTATAGCATTTTGACAGACGAACGCAACATGGATTAATCCTTTCTATATATGATTGTAAAAATCATACTGAGATGAGCTATACAATTGTCATCTAGAAGGTGGAACAAAGTGGAAAATCATACTGAATTCAGTGTTAGATTAGAATTCAAATAACATTCTTGAAATTCTTCTTTAGACCTACCTTTAAATACTATAGATTCCTGCTTGGTAACAAAAATTTAATTTAGAATTTGTTAGGTCTGGAAAAATCCACATACTATATTAAGCATAACGTGAAGTAATGTAAATAAGCCTCCTTTTTTTGTCCTATATAATACATTCTTGAGTTATACTCAGAAAATAAAAGCAATTGATTTTTATACAATGACTAAGGTTTGCTCTTGTGAAACCTGGTAACAAAAAGGTTTTGAATTGCAAACATTTCCTTCTATCATTTTAAGACTAATAAGAAAGTAGCAAGACCCCATTAATATACATCGTTACAGAGAAATTACAAATAGGTTGTATGTGAGGGTGAATTTCAATCAACAGTTTCATCAATGTGATGGATATTCTATTAACAGTCTCATTTTCATCCCACTAGTTTTCCAACAGAAAGGATTTACTGACCCTGCATATACTTGGTTGTAATGAGGCTTCATTTATATTTTCACCACCAAAATACCAGCATGATTAAATTTTAAAATGGAAGGGGACGAAGGTCATTTCTATCAGTAAAGAAAACCTCTAAAAAGAAACCATTTGATCCCACAAAAGCGACTGCAAGTATGGCACGGGGGGATGCAGTGGGCAGCGGTTCTGCAGTAGGCCCAGGCAGCGAGGGGTGAGGATGGCCCATTGTGATGTCACATAGAGCTGGATTTTGGTGCAGGTGACAATGGATCCAACCCACTTGGTGAAGGATTACGATGTCCCATAGGTGGTTTGGGAGGGGAAACCTTACCCTGAGGAGCTGGGAAGGTTTCCTTCCTGAGGGACATGAGCATTTCTTCCCCCTGTCCCCAGGCCAGCTGACCACTGTGGCCTCTCTCCCTCCTCTTGCTCGACACCTGTGGTTGCAGCGCTAATGAGAGGGAACAGCTCGCCATCCCAAGCCAGCCCTCCTGCCAGACACCTCCCAGCACCTTGTGTGTCTCTCCTGGCCGCACATGGCGAGCAGCGCCAAGGAAAACATGGAGGAGAGCGGCTCTGCGGCAGGGGCCGGGCCACTGAAGGCCGCAGTGGGCTCGGAGCGCTCGGTCTGCCGGGGGGCCGTGCGGACACCGGCCTGCATGGCCTGCTGCATGCACCGGTTCTGCTGCAGCTGCATCCGCCGTGTGCCGGCAGCCCCTGGAGCAGGTGCTGCGCTCCATGTGAGGCGACAACGACCACGAGGTGTTCGTGGTGGGCCTGCCCGGCCTGTGCAGGAGTGTCTCGGGTTAGAGACAAATGTTCTAGGTGGAAAGCGCTCTGAATAAAACGCCTCCCCCCAAAGCAAAGGTTTCCAGCACCCCCTCCCCCACCACAACAGAATTTCTTGGATGAAAGTGGA